>JBAKBP010034996.1:0-20052 GCA_037953745.1 Lithodes maja | reverse complement strand
GTTTGCACGATCGTTGCAAGGACAACCACTGATCGTAGAAGGATGGTTCAGGTGTCATTGGAAAGCTCAATTAACGCCCTTTCAGGATACATAATTGTATTACGCTCTGGCTCTTGTTTTTGCATGAAAAAGAGCACGGAAACAAGGCCATTTATGGTAAAACCACCCGCTGGGCGGTACGTAGAAATTACCGCCTAGGCCGCTCGTAAGGTGTTAATTAATAATGACTGTTGAGATATAAAAATGGAATATCTTTGGGGTTTCTTAACCCTGTAAGCACGAGCTGTATGTAGGGAACACCCTACCTCAGTATATATATATATATATATATTATATATATATATATATATATATATATATTGTATACAGCTAACTACAGTGTGGCATTCTAACCATGCCTCCTTCATCTCACTGTAACCTTGTGATGATACCTGTCACTGTGATGTATGGTGGATGTTGAATTAACATGTATAATCAATCGCTCACAAATATATTCGCCTACGTAGGGGAGGTGTGGTGGAGTGGTCATGCCACTGGATTGGTAATCCAATGGACCCGGGTTCAAATCCCCGATATGTCAATGGAAGATATTATTGGGATTGAATTTGTGCTGTACCTAGTATCAGTGCATTACCACAAAGCCCACCGAAATGCCAAAAAAATACCCTCATTGTTCCCTGATTAAATAACACTGTATGAATATTCCCATATTCAAAATATGTTACAGGGGGACAATGCCTAGTGAGTTCACTGCTCAATAGGTGGCGTTCTGAGAGTGAGGGTCTGAGTCTGGAGGGTGAGACGGTGAAGCACTTGAGCGAAGCAACCAGCAGCTTCAGAGATGGAGCTGCTTCGTGCCATGATGGATGCTTCGCATGTCTCACTCCCCAGACTGGAACAAGACCTCACGGGCTTCACCGTGTTGAGCGGTCGAATGTACAGGCTCTCAGCCTATGCCCGAGAGGGGAGTAGTTGGAATATAGAAAAAAAAAAAAAAAAAAAAAAAAAAAAACGTTGAGATTTAAGATGCGCATACTTATGCTTTGCAATTTTATCCCTACTTAACCCTGGCAATAAATTGACTACTTGCAGACGATTTTATTCTGCTTAAAAAGAACCTCTACGTTTCAAAACGTTATAGATTTGCTCAACTAGCCCTCTGACTCTGACATGGTATTTCCAATTTGAATACAATCATCATAAGGTAGCTAAACTAGATCACATATTAGTGTCATGTGATTGAAATATATACCTAACCTAAGCTAAGCTGTCCTGACCTAACTTAATATAATCTGATCTTTTCCATCCTATAGAATAGAAAACCTTAAGCATGGTAACCATGAGTATCTTAGCAATCTGATCTAATCAATGATAACCAAATTAAGGCTTACTTAACAAACAACGAACCTAACCATAATTAACCAAAACGGTGACCGGTCAACTCAACCAGTAGACCATTTCAACCAGTAGCTCTCAACCAGTACCAAAAGCAACCAATACGGTTAGGTTAGGTTAGTACTATATTTTTGCAATGGTTTGGTTGGTCTGGGTTAATTTGGCACTGGTTGAGAGCTACTGGTTGAAATGGTCTAATGGTTGAGATGACATGGAACCAACCAAAACATTTACTAAGCCTACCCTAACCAAGGATAAAACAAGCATACCTAACCTAAACAAACCTAACCTAATCTAACCTAGCATAATCAACCAACTATGTACCTATAACTACTCTATCTTAACCAACTTCAAAGTAAGCAGAAAACAACTCAAGTATGAACGAAAAAAACCTGTATTAGAATTAATGGATATAAAGCCATGACGGACTTTACCTAAGCCTTGAGAGGGATAGATGTGTAGGCTAATGTCCAACAGGGTTCTCAATCCCTGCAATATTTATTCACCTTGCATAACATACCCTACCTTAACCTAATCTAACTTACCATAACATAAACTAATTACAACTACGTACACTAACCTAAACAAAGACACCAACCTAACCTAATCCCAACTTAAGATTCTAAACTGAACACAAATGTATACTATCCTCCCTTACCAATACATTACTTAGCCTAACCAAGTTTAAAGCAAGGCATATAATAACTCTAGAATGAACGAAAAGACATGCATTAGCAATAACCTTTAACAAAGCCATGCCAGACCTCAATCCAGCCTTGAGTGGGATATATGTGTAGCCTAATGTCTATAAGGATTTTGAATCACTGCAGTGTTATTTGCCTTGCATAGCATACTAGTCTAAGTTATACACAATAATGGAATTATCCCTCATATTATTCAACACACTGTAATATACATATAATCCACGATAACGTCACTCGGTCAGTACGCACAAGCAACTCCTAGAATCGCTGCGTGTGTAGGACTATTGGCAATCAGGTAATAATACCTTTCAAGACGTGCAATATAGGATCTTACAGTATACGTTAAGACAAGGGACGTAAGGCATCAATAGGAAATTTAGGTCACTGTCATGGTAAGCTTTCTCCTGGGACGCAAAGGGGGCAATTTGAGTTATGGGAAGTCATAAGAGGCGACTAAAAGAGCATAAGAGGGGAGTTGTTAATCACTGATACTAGGTGAGCAATATGGCCTTTAATCTGTTTTCATAGTATCCATAGTTTTCTACATTCAATGCAAGTTACATTCAATGCAAGGAAACGGGGGTTACCTATTTTATAGCCGCCAGGGGATAGCTTTACGAATTATAATCAATAACACGAAACAAGGGGTAGGGAGATTACGGACTGGGCGCGCGATTCTAGGTTTGGTACTTACATGTGCTGGGTTTTTGATGCAATCCTCGTGGGCAGAGGAATAATCCTCTTGCACGGTCCCAGGGCCTTGTCGCTTCTGCTGGATGACATTTTGAAGATTTATCATTGCAGGCCGGCCACACTCTAGGCCGACGTCTGCTTGCCTCGGTCTGTGCTCTCTCACAAAGGGGTTCGACTTGCTTGGGTCGACTTCTGCAACATGTTGCAAGGAAGGAGCCTCTCAACGTTCTAGGGCCCCTAGAACGTTGAGAGGCTCCTTCCTTGCAACATATGGTGCAGAAGTCCGACCCAAGCAAGTCGAACCCCTTTGTGAGAGAGCACAGACCGAGGCAAGCAGACGTCGGCCTAGAGTGTGGCCGGCCTGCAATGATAAATCTTCAAAATGTCATCCAGCAGAAGCGACAAGGCCCTGGACCGTGCAAGAGGATTATTCCTCTGCCCACGAGGATTGCATCAAAACCCAGCACATGTAAGTACCAAACCTAGAATCGCGCGGCCCAGTCCGTAATCTCCCTACCCCTTGTTCGTGTTATTGATTATAATTCGTATAGCTATCCCCTGGCGGCTATAACATAGGTAACCCCCGTTTCCTTGCATTAAATGTAACTTGCATTGAATGTAGAAACAATTTAATTTAGCCTAGGTGCTTCGACTTTCTCTTTCCACTCTCGTAGGACATTTGCCTTCCACTCTTCTTGAAGAAATCTGGGCTGCTTGTTTCTTGATTTCCTTTGACCAATCTCCTATAACTTGCCTTCCAGTGATTGTCCCACAGCTAATTACATGCTTAGTATACTTCGTTTATTCACCCGAGACTCGTCCTGTCCTGTGACATTAGAAGTAGCTAGGTTCGGTGGCTAGCGGAGTAGGCTCGGTGGCTAGCATGAGCACCTCGATTCTAAGGGACATCAATGGAACAGGACCGGAAATTATGAGGTTCCTTGACAGGTTTATGAGGTAGATTGCCCAGGAACGTCCATGTCCATTGCTGCACTGTATCTATCGAGTATGTTGGGGTAAGTGCCAAGGAATGCCGGGTGGAGGGTAAGCTGTATGGCTCTGATCCCTGGTGGTAACGTGGGCGGGGTGGCGATCATAGGATTATAGTGTAGTCACTTTCCTTATTCCATACAGTAATTATAATGTCTCCTGTCAGGGAAGAAAGTTCTGTCAAACTCGTACCAATAAAGGTGTAAGACAGGTGGAATAGTGTTTAGTCCATAAACACTAGTTTATTGGAGTTATGTATAGACCGCCAAATATGAGTAGAAATGACGGAACGTCATTATGGGAGGAAATTAAAATGGCATCAAGGTTTAGCAATGTGTGTGCATTATGGGGGGATTTTAATTTTCCGAATATAGATTGGCAGCATCAAATAGGAGACTCTGATTCTGAGGAGTTTATAGAGGTAGTACAAGATAGTTTTTTATTTCAATTCATAGATACGCCGACTAGAGGTAATAATATTCTCGATTTAGTTTTCAGTAACAATGAACATATGGTAAATAATGTAGAGATAGGGGGACCACCTAGGAAATAGTGACCACAATTCTGTGTATTTTTAATATACAATGGAAAGGTAATACCAGAGAGAATACAACATTAATACCTGACTTTAGAAAAGCCAATTATGGTGGGTTAAGAAGAGCCCTATTAGCGGACCCTATGGTCAAAAAAATTAAGTCGATCCAGGTGTCCAAATGAGTGTACCCCGTCTCAGGCACCTGTCATCTTAAGTCAGGAAGAGACGTCAACCTTGGTAGGTACATACGATAATTTTTTCAAGTCAGTATTCAATGCACAAAATAAATACATCCCCAAAAGAAAATTTAGATCAACACAGAACCAACCCAAATGGATGAATAATAGACTATTAGATCTTCTAGGACAAAAGAGAGGAATATATAGAAAAATTAGAAAAGGCGAAATTCACCTCCTTGCTTACTATCAGAATCTATCAAGACAGGTAAAAAAGGATATTAGGAAAGAAAAAAGAAATTATGAAATTAAGGTTGCCAATGACTCAAAAAATAATCCTAAAGCTTTTTATCAACTATATAAATCCAAGGTTAGAGATGTAATTGGTCCCCTTAAAACTTCGATAGGAGAAATGACAGAAAATGATTTAGAAATGTGCAGTACATTAAATAGTCAATTTCTTTCCGTTTTCACTCATGAAAATTTGGCACAGTTTCCAGAAGTCCGTAAGGTATATAGCGATAGTATAGAAAATAGGTTAAGTACGGTTACTATAAGTAGAAATGATGTGCTTAAGGAAATTGACAGACTAAAACCTCATAAATCGCCTGGTCCTGATGAGGTATATGCTAGAGTATTAAAAGAATGTAGGGATGAGTTAAGTTACCCATTAACATTTTTATTTAACAAGTCATTGGAGACAGGTATAGTTCCAGAAGCTTGGAAGCTTGCAAACGTAGTTCCGATCTTCAAAAAAGGTGACAAATCAATAGCATCCAATTACCGTCCCATTAGTCTTACATCAATCATAGGAAAGCTACTAGAGTCAATTATTGCTAGTAAAATTAGAAACCACTTAGATACATTTAATTTAATAAATTCTTCTCAGCATGGATTCACTCAGGGACGTTCTTGCCTTACTAATTTGCTTAGTTTTTTCTCAGAGGTATATGAAGCAGTAGATAATGACAAGTCATATGATATTATATATTTAGATTTCAGTAAAGCTTTCGACAGAGTCCCCCATGAGAGATTGATGAGAAAGGTTGAGGCGCATGGAATAGGTGGGGCGTTGTTGGGATGGATTAGGTCATGGCTAATTGGTAGGAAGCAGAGAGTCAGCATAAATGGTACGAAGTCAGAATGGGGAGCAGTCAAAAGTGGTGTCCCCCAGGGATCTGTATTAGGTCCTCTGTTGTTTGTTATATACATAAATTACCTTGATTTAGGTATAACTAGTAGGATAAGTAAATTTACAGACGATACCAAAATGGGGAGAACAATTGATTCAGATAGAGATATAGAGTGCCTCCAAAGGGATCTAGATACCTTACACGAATGGTCAGTAAATTGGCAGATGAAGTTTAACATTGACAAATGCAAGGTATTAAAGATAGGGAAGATGCATACAAATGTTAAATATAAACTAGCTAATGTGGAATTAGAAAACTCGAATTGTGAGAAAGATCTAGGTGTGTTTGTTAGCAATGATTTGAAGCCTAGACAACAGTGTATAAGCGTTCGAAACAAGGCAAACAGGATTCTCGGGTTCATCTCAAGGAGTGTGAGTAACAGAACTGCTGATGTTATCTTAAAACTTTACTTGTCATTAGTGAGACCCCATATTGATTATGCTGTTCAATTTTGGTGTCCTTATTACAGAATGGACATAGATTCATTGGAGAGAGTACAACATAGAATGACAAAAATGATCCATAATATTAGAAATCTTCCGTATAAAGAAAGGTTGAAGAAATTAGGCTTACATTCGTTAGAGAGACGCAGAGTTAGAGGGGATATGATAAAGGTGTTCAAGTGGGTTAGTGGGATTAACAAAGGGGACATGACAAATGTACTAAAGCTCAGTGATAGCGAAAGAACTCGTACCAATGGTTTCAAATTAGATAAATTTCGTTTCAGAAAAGATATAGGCAAATATTGGTTTGGTAACAGAGTTGTAGATGGGTGGAATGGACTACCAAGTGCTATAGTGGGATTAAAAACGATAGGGAGCTTTAAGATAAAATTGGATAAGCATATGGACGAGAAGGGTTGGGTGTGAAGGGGGATCAGCAGGGTTGGGCCAATCAGCGCTCTGCAGACCCCCGTAATCCTGCGTTAATCTCTAACCGTTTTGGTAAGATGATCCTCAGGGTATTAGAGTGTTGAGCCTATAATTGGGCTTTGTAATTGGGGTTGTGTGGGACAGGGATCTGCCTTGCTTAGGCCAATCGGCTTTCTGCAGACTCCCATTTTCTTATGTTCTTATGTTCTTATAATATAATAAAAGTGTGAACGACCATAAAACAAACCAAACCCTGTCCCTGCCCTAACAACTGAGCTTGAATGTCTGCATATCATCAAACCCCTTCACCCTATCCGCCTCTCAAAGCAACTCACTCTCATTTAATCCTTTGAATTCGGGTGGTCTTTTGTGAGAGGAGTAAAATCATATAGCTTTAGCCAGAATTCACAAATTAATAGCAAAATGGTTATGAAGATGTTAATGGATGTAGATTTGAAACTCCTGACTATGATACGTAGTTCCTAATCTGAACAAAATCGTCTAATGTTACCATGAATACATGAAAAAGACGTCATCCGTATTATATACTGTACTGGTATATACTGTATATTCCCGAATCTTACCATAGTCTCTCTCTCTCTCTCTCTACCCTTGCGCACACAACACAATCTCAATATCAGAATGTATATTTAATACGCCGGGTACATTAAAAATCCTGCCCGAGTCCCGCACCAGGCCGTAATGGAACACGTTTATAATGATACACATTATCTGAACCAAAACCCAACCTGGATTTATGGTCAGCCACTTTTCTCCCACTCCTCCTTCTCCTTCTCCTTTTCCTCTCTGCCTCTTCCTTTTCCTCTGCCTCCTTTTCTTGTTTTTCCATTTCCCCCCTCTCTTCCATCTACTCTGCCTTCTTCCCCTTCTCATCCTCCTCGTTTGTTTCTTCTTCCTCCTACTCCTACTCATCTTTATCCTTCTCTTCCACCTCCTTCTCTCTTCTATTTCTTTCCTTCCTCCTCGTTGTCCTCCACTTTCCTTCCTCCTCTCTCCACTTTCTTTTCCCTCTTCCTCCTACTCCTCCTCCTCTGCCTTTTCTTATTTTTGTTGTTATTTGTTGATCGTGCTATTACATATATATATATAATTATATTCGTAACTATATTAACCTAATTTATATAATATATATATTGGCAAATTAGGATTGCGTATGCGGCAGCATATTTATTATGCACACATGATTTAATATTCACTTGTACAACTTAGTAATCAAGAAGTGTGGCATTAACAGTACTATTAGTAATGCAAAAACAAAATGTGAATAATTTATACATGTGATAATTGAATATGACTATGCTTCATCTTTCATATTTCTATCTACAAAGGAGTACAAAGGAAAACAAACAACAATAGGTCTTGCGACCCCTCACGGTTACTTGCCCTCCAAAATACTGCTGTTTCTAGAGTCCAACAGTATCTCAAAAAGATAAAGATGTGAAAAGGAAATACCTCCCTGGGGATTACCATGGTAGGGAGGGGGGGACAATATAAGTGAAATAGCACAATATTATTAAGGAAATATTTTATTAATTTACAAATGCAGTCAACCTTGGATTCAGAGCAAGGTGCTTGTCAAGGCGAACTTTGAAGGAATCAACGGTGTTGCAGTCTATAACATTGAATGATTTACCAATGATTTTGCAACCATTTCCCTGTGTATAGTTTGATCGTTCAATCGTAAAGTATTTACTACAGTTCATATTGTCGATGCCTCTGATGATTTTAAAGACTTGAATTAGGTCGCCTCTTAATCTACACTTTGTTAGGGGAAACAGATGTAATTCTTCTAAACGTTCCTCATATGGTTTGTTCTTAAGTCTGGGTGTCATTTTAGTGACTCTGCGTTGAACACTCCAGTTTGTCTATATCCTTTTGATAGTAAGGGCACAAGGACTGAACGCAATATTCCAGGAGTGGGCGAACTAAGGAATTATATAGAGTGAAGATTACATCTTTGGATTTATGCTCAAAGGACCTGCCTATGAAACCAATAACTTTGTTTACTTTCTTAACAATCCCCTTGTATTATTGACTATAGGTTTGAGGTTACTTGATATTGTTACTCCTAAATCCGTATATTTGTCTACAGTCTTGAGTTGGGTGCCATTCATTGATTAGTTCGCATTTTCTTTTCGGCTTCCAATGTGAAGTACTTTACATTTGTCTTCATTGAAACATATTGCCATATTTTATCCCATTGAGACAACTTATCTAGATTGCCTTGCATATCCTGAACGTGTTCTTTTGAGATTATGTTATTTGAAATTTTGGTATCATCTGCAAACTTTGAGATTGTGCAGGTAAGGCCCTCATCTAAGTCGTTTATGTAGATTAGGAAGAGAACTGGCCCCAGTACTGATCCTTGAGATACTCCGATAATTACATTGGTCCATGTTGACGCTTTCCCATTTATGACTACTCTCTGTTTTCTTTCACTGAGCCAATTTTCTATCCATTTCAAAGCAACTCCTTGTATGCTGTTTGCTTTTAATTTGATCAATAAGCATTTATGGTGAATTTTATCAGAGTCTTTTTGAAAATCGAGGTATATAATATTTAAAGCTTTACTCTCATCATATAGATTTAGGATATCGTGGAAGAAATCTAAAAGGTTTGTCAAGCAGAAACGATTATTGCGAAAACCGTGTTAGGTATCTTCATAAGTATGTTGTTTTCCTCCAAGTGCTTTACGAGTCTGTCTCTTATGATAGTTTCTAGTATTTTACACACAATTGAAGTCAAGCTGATTGGGCGAAAGATACTAGAGGCAAGGCTTTGCTGCCTTCTTTTAAAATTGGGGTTACGTTTGCAAATTTCCACTCATACAGCACAGTCCCAGTTCTCAGAGAATTGTTGAGTAGCAGTGTCAGCGGTTTGGAGAGCTCACATTTAGCTTCTTTTGAGAAGTCTGTGAGAATTAGTATTGGGTCCAGGCGATATATTTACCTAGAGTTTGTCTAAGCAATTCATTGCTTCTCTCTCGGCAATACGAATATTGCTCAATGCATTTAATTAACTATTTGTACTGGTAATACTGTAGGAATATCACTAAAGTCTTCTTCTGTGAAAACTGATGCAAAGGTGTTGAGAGCATTACTCATTTGTGCTTCATCTTTAGTATAGTCTCCGTTCTCATCCACTAATGGTCCAATTGTTGAGGTCACTACGTTTTTCTTCCTATTGTAGCTATATAATTTCCTTGGGTTTGTCTTGCATTGATTTGCAACGTGCAACTCTAGGGTATTTTTGGTTTGCTTTATTAGCTTTTTGGCTTTGTGTCGGAGATCTACGAATATTGCTTTGTCTTCTTCACTTTCAGAGATTTTATATCTGTCATGGGCATTCTTCTTTCCAAGCAGACATGCTCTATTCCTCCACTTTAGTCTATTATTATAAACTGATCTTCTGTTCTTTGTTGGTATGCACTCTTGTACCGTTTTCAAGTAATTGGTGGTGAAAAAATCCCATTGTTTGTCCATGTCGTTGTTATTAATCAAAGAGCTCCAGTTAGTTTTCTCAAGCATTGCTCTACGTTTTCGGAAGTTTGCCCTCTTGATTTTTTTTTTTTTTAATATAATTGAGTGAGGGAGACAAAAGGCAGAAATGCCTGTATCGACTGCCTCCTCCAGAGTTGAAAGGGTGACAGAGCTGAAGTCAAGGGACGTTCGAGCCAAAATGCCTGGACACACGGAATTTGTAGCAATTTAAGTCATAGGAAGAGGGAAAGACTGATTCTGGGAGAGAGTTACAGAGCTCAGCTGTTGAATAGAAGAAATTAAAGACTTTCTCATTGCTAGTATTGTGTTCATTTCTATTAAACTTTAAACTGAAAGTGATTGTATGATCGTCACTATTACTGAATTCATCACCAACATTCAAATCTTCTACTAAATCTTCATTTGTTGCTAGTACGAGGTCAAGAACATTATTACCACGAGTCGGAGATTGAACAAATTGATGAAGTGAAATTTCTTGTAGGTTTGCATACAGGTCATGTCCGGAGTGTGAAGTGAGGGTATTGCCCCACTTGGTCACAGGTAAATTAACCCGTCCAATCCAAGCGACGACTACCAGCCGTCAGTAGATAAGTCACTCACCAGTCCGAGCGACGGCTGTTAGCCGTCAGTAATGTACTTTCCATGTAACTGCCTGTATCAGGTTTAACCTCGTACCATGACCGTTTGAGCACTGCTCTCGATATGAAAACACTTCTCAGCTTATATAAAACCCACTGAAGGCTGGGCGAGCAAGTCTTCCTTCATCTCTTGAGGTGGAAGGTTGTTATATCTTGCAATTTTGGCCACATTACTTGGGACTGGGGGAGACTTTTATTACTGTATCCTCCGGTACAGTAGGGGTTAAGGTCGCCAAAAATTATGGTATCCTGCGAGTTACTTACTTCAGTAATTTGCTCAATAATTTTTTGATTAGTTTGGACTGATTGGGCTGGGGTCTGTACTTTAGAGCTAGTATTATATTTGTTTGATGATTATTTTTTAATAGTACATAGGAGATGTCAACATTTTCTATTTGTGGTTTTGTTATCAAGATGGGGTCAAGACTTTCTTTGATGAAATACAAAACGAAACCTCCATTTTTGTAGATACGACATTTCTCAAACATCATATATGCAGGAAGCGTATATTCTGCCAAAAAGTCTCTGTCTACCTTATTTAGCCAGGATTCTGTTATACCGATTATATAATATTTTTCTGTGAAAACAAGTTCCTATAGATTTGAGAATTTATTGCGTATGCTACGAGCATTTGCATAGAAAACTTTGAGAGAATTGGATTTGGGTCTTGTTGATGGAGCTTTATCCAAAGTCATGGTTCTTGACGGATTAACATTCAAGTCCTTCGCAGGTCGCCGTCCTGTGTTGAGTCAATTTCTTCTCTGAAAATCCTTCACCCCATCGTTGAGAAGACATCCAAAACATGCTGCAGAAACCACGAAAAAATAGCCAAGTGTGATAACCCCTTTACTAAACCAAAGGTCGCTTCGAAGCCAGACAGTTCCAACGTGCCGCAACTGCCAACTGAGCAACACCCGTGTCCTAAAGACACTGATTTCCCAAAAGGAGTGAAAGCTATAGCCTGAATCCTTACACAATATTACTAACCACCTTCAATCAAAAGGAGTGAAAGCTATAGCCTGAATCCTTACACAATATTACTAACCACCTTCAATCAAAAGGAGTGAAAGCTATAGCCTGAATCCTTACACAATATTACTAACCACCTTCAATCAAAAGGAGTGAAAGCTATAGCCTGAATCCTTACACAATATTACTAACCACCTTCAATCAAAAGGAGTGAAAGCTATAGCCTGAATCCTTACATAATATTACTAACCACCTTCAATCAAAAGGAGTGAAAGCTATAGCCTGAATCCTTACACAATAGTACTAACCACCTTCAATCAAAAGGAGTGAAAGCTATAGCCTGAATCCTTACACAATATTACTAACCACCTTCAATCAAAAGGAGTGAAAGCTATAGCCTGAATCCTTACACAATATTACTAACCACCTTCAATCAAAAGGAGTGAAAGCTATAGCCTGAATCCTTACACAATATTACTAACCACCTTCAATCAAAAGGAGTGAAAGCTATAGCCTGAATCCTTACACAATATTACTAACCACCTTCAATCAAAAGGAGTGAAAGCTATAGCCTGAATCCTTACACAATATTACTAACCACCTTCAACCAAAAGGAGTGAAAGCTATAGCCTGAATCCTTACACAATATTACTAACCACCTTCAATCAAAAGGAGTGAAAGCTATAGCCTGAATCCTTACACAATATTACTAACCACCTTCAATCAAGAGGAGTGAAAGCTATAGCCTGAATCCTTACACAATATTACTAACCACCTTCAATCAAAAGGAGTGAAAGCTATAGCCTGAATCCTTACACAATATTACTAACCACCTTCAATCAAAAGGAGTGAAAGCTATAGCCTGAATCCTTACACAATATTACTAACCACCTTCAATCAAAAGGAGTGAAAGCTATAGCCTGAATCCTTACACAATATTACTAACCACCTTCAATCAAAAGGAGTGAAAGCTATAGCCTGAATCCTTACACAATATAACTAACCACCTTCAATCAAAAGGAGTGAAAGCTATAGCCTGAATCCTTACACAATATTACTAACCACCTTCAATCAAAAGGAGTAAAAGCTATAGCCTGAATCCTTACACAATATTACTAACCACCTTCAATCAAAAGGAGTGAAAGCTATAGCCTGAATCCTTACACAATATTACTAACCACCTTCAATCAAAAGGAGTGAAAGTTATAGCCTGAATCCTTACACAATATTACTAACCACCTTCAATCAAAAGGAGTGAAAGCTATAGCCTGAATCCTTACACAATATTACTAACCACCTTCAATCAAAAGGAGTGAAAGCTATAGCCTGAATCCTTACACAATATTACTAACCACCTACAATCAAAAGGAGTGAAAGCTATAGCCTGAATCCTTACACAATATTACTAACCACCTTCAATCAAAAGGAGTGAAAGCTATAGCCTGAATCCTTACACAATATTACTAACCACCTTCAATCAAAAGGAGTGAAAGCTATAGCCTGAATCCTTACACAATATTACTAACCACCTACAATCAAAAGGAGTGAAAGCTATAGCCTGAATCCTTACACAATATGACTAACCACCTTCAATCAAAAGGAGTGAAAGCTATAGCCTGAATCCTTACACAATATTACTAACCACCTTCAATCAAAAGGAGTGAAAGCTATAGCCTGAATCCTTACACAATATTACTAACCACCTTCAATCAAAAGGAGTGAAAGCTATAGCCTGAATCCTTACACAATATTACTAACCACCTTCAATCAAAAGGAGTGAAAGCTATAGCCTGAATCCTTACACAATATTACTAACCACCTTCAATCAAAAGGAGTGAAAGCTATAGCCTGAATCCTTACACAATATTACTAACCACCTTCAATCAAAAGGAGTGAAAGCTATAGCCTGAATCCTTACACAATATTACTAACCACCTTCAATCAAAAGGAGTGAAAGCTATAGCCTGAATCCTTACACAATATTACTAACCACCTTCAATCAAAAGGAGTGAAAGCTATAGCCTGAATCCTTACACAATATTACTAACCACCTTCAATCAAAAGGAGTGAAAGCTATAGCCTGAATCCTTACACAATATTACTAACCACCTTCAATCAAAAGGAGTGAAAGCTATAGCCTGAATCCTTACACAATATTACTAATCACCTTCAATCAAAAGGAGTGAAAGCTATAGCCTGAATCCTTACACAATATTACTAACCACCTTCAATCAAAAGGAGTGAAAGCTATAGCCTGAATCCTTACACAATATTACTAACAACCTTCAATCAAAGGGAGTGAAAGCTATAGCCTGAATCCTTGCACAATATTACTAACCACCTACAATCAAAAGGAGTGAAAGCTATAGCCTGAATCCTTACACAATATTACTAACCACCTTCAATCAAAAGGAGTGAAAGCTATAGCCTGAATCCTTACACAATATTACTAACCACCTTCAATCAAAAGGAGTGAAAGCTATAGCCTGAATCCTTACACAATATTACTAACCACCTACAATCAAAAGGAGTGAAAGCTATAGCCTGAATCCTTACACAATATTACTAACCACCTTCAATCAAAAGGAGTGAAAGCTATAGCCTGAATCCTTACACAATATTACTAACCACCTTCAATCAAAAGGAGTGAAAGCTATAGCCTGAATCCTTACACAATATTACTAACCACCTTCAATCAAAAGGAGTGAAAGCTATAGCCTGAATCCTTACACAATATTACTAACCACCTTCAATCAAAAGGAGTGAAAGCTATAGCCTGAATCCTTACACAATATTACTAACCACCTTCAATCAAAAGGAGTGAAAGCTATAGCCTGAATCCTTACACAATATTACTAACCACCTTCAATCAAAAGGAGTGAAAGCTATAGCCTGAATCCTTACACAATATTACTAACCACCTTCAATCAAAAGGAGTGAAAGCTATAGCCTGGAATCCTTACACAATATTACTAACCACCTTCAATCAAAAGGAGTGAAAGCTATAGCCTGAATCCTTACACAATATTACTAACCACCTTCAATCAAAAGGAGTGAAAGCTATAGCCTGAATCCTTACACAATATTACTAACCACCTACAATCAAAAGGAGTGAAATCTATAGCCTGAATCCTTACACAATATTACTAACCACCTTCAATCAAAAGGAGTGAAAGCTATAGCCTGAATCCTTACACAATATTACTAACCACCTTCAATCAAAAGGAGTGAAAGCTATAGCCTGAATCCTTACACAATATTACTAACCACCTTCAATCAAAAGGAGTGAAAGCTATATCCTGAATCCTTACACAATATTACTAACCACCTTCAATCAAAAGGAGTGAAAGCTATAGCCTGAATTCTTACACAATATTACTAACCACCTTCAATCAAAAGGAGTGAAAGCTATAGCCTGAATCCTTACACAATATTACTAACCACCTTCAATCAAAAGGAGTGAAAGCTATAGCCTGAATCCTTACACAATATTACTAACCACCTTCAATCAAAAGGAGTGAAAGCTATAGCCTGATCCATACACAATATTACTAACCACCTTCAATCAAAAGGAGTGAAAGCTATAGCCTGAATTCTTACACAATATTACTAACCACCTTCAATCAAAAGGAGTGAAAGCTATAGCCTGAATCCTTACACAATATTACTAACCACCTTCAATCAAAAGGAGTGAAAGCTGTAGCCTGAATCCTTACACAATATTACTAACCACCTTCAATCAAAAGGAGTGAAAGCTATAGCCTGAATCCTTACACAATATTACTAACCACCTTCAATCAAAAAGGAGTGAAAGCTATAGCCTGAATCCTTACACAATATTACTAACCACCTACAATCAAAAGGAGTGAAAGCTATAGCCTGAATCCTTACACAATATTACTAACCACTTTCAATCAAAAGGAGTGAAAGCTATAGCCTGAATCCTTACACAATATTACTAACCACCTACAATCAAAAGGAGTGAAAGCTATAGCCTGAATCCTTACACAATATTACTAACCACCTTCAATCAAAAGGAGTGAAAGCTATAGCCTGAATCCTTACACAATATTACTAACCACCTTCAATCAAAAGGAGTGAAAGCTATAGCCTGAAATCTTACACAATATTACTAACAACCTTCAATCAAAAGGAGTGAAAGCTATAGCCTGAATTCTTACACAATATTACTAACCACCTTCAATCAAAAGGAGTGAAAGCTATAGCCTGAATCCTTACACAATATTACTAACCACCTTCAATCAAAAGGAGTGAAAGCTATAGCCTGAATCCTTACACAATATTACTAACCACCTTCAATCAAAGGAGTGAAAGCTATAGCCTGAATTCTTACACAATATTACTAACCACCTTCAATCAAAAGGAGTGAAAGCTATAGCCTGAATCCTTACACAATATTACTAACCACCTTCAATCAAAAGGAGTGAAAGCTATAGCCTGAATCCTTACACAATATTACTAACCACCTTCAATCAAAAGGAGTGAAAGATATAGCCTGAATCCTTACACAATATTACTAACCAACTTCAATCAAAAGGAGTGAAAGCTATAGCCTGAATCCTTACACAATATTACTAACCACCTTCAATCAAAAGGAGTGAAAGCTATAGCCTGAATCCTTACACAATATTACTAACCACCTTCAATCAAAAGGAGTGAAAGCTATAGCCTGAATCCTTACACAATATTACTAACCACCTTCAATCAAAAGGAGTGAAAGCTATAGCCTGAATCCTTACACAATATTACTAACCACCTTCAATCAAAAGGAGTGAAAGCTATAGCCTGAATCCTTACACAATATTACTAACCACCTTCAATCAAAAGGAGTGAAAGCTATAGCCTGAATCCTTACACAATATTACTAACCACCTTCAATCAAAAGGAGTGAAAGCTATAGCCTGAATCCTTACACAATATTACTAACCACCTACAATCAAAAGGAGTGAAAGCTATAGCCTGAATCCTTACACAATATTACTAACCACCTTCAATCAAAAGGAGTGAAAGCTATAGCCTGAATCCTTACACAATATTACTAACCACCTTCAATCAAAAGGAGTGAAAGCTATAGCCTGAATCCTTACACAATATTACTAACCACCTTCAATCAAAAGGAGTGAAAGCTATAGCCTGAATCCTTACACAATATTACTAACCACCTTCAATCAAAAGGAGTGAAAGCTATAGCCTGAATCCTTACACAATATTACTAACCACCTTCAATCAAAAGGAGTGAAAGCTATAGCCTGAATCCTTACACAATATTACTAACCACCTTCAATCAAAAGGAGTGAAAGCTATAGCCTGAATCCTTACACAATATTACTAACCACCTTCAATCAAAAGGAGTGAAAGCTATAGCCTGAATCCTTACACAATATTACTAACCACCTTCAATCAAAGGAGTGAAAGCTATAGCCTGAATCCTTACACAATATTACTAACCACCTTCAATCAAAAGGAGTGAAAGCTATAGCCTGAATCCTTACACAATATTACTAACCACCTTCAATCAAAAGGAGTGAAAGCTATAGCCTGAATCCTTACACAATATTACTAACCACCTTCAATCAAAAGGAGTGAAAGCTATAGCCTGAATCCTTACACAATATTACTAACCACCTTCAATCAAAAGGAGTGAAAGCTATAGCCTGAATCCTTACACAATATTACTAACCACCTTCAATCAAAAGGAGTGAAAGCTATAGCCTGAATCCTTACACAATATTACAAACCACCTTCAATCAAAAGGAGTGAAAGCTATAGCCTGAATCCTTACACAATATTACTAACCACCTTCAATCAAAAGGAGTGAAAGCTATAGCCTGAATCCTTACACAATATTACTAACCACCTTCAATCAAAAGGAGTGAAAGCTATAGCCTGAATCCTTACACAATATTACTAACCACCTTCAATCAAAAGGAGTGAAAGCTATAGCCTGAATCCTTACACAATATTACTAACCACCTTCAATCAAAAGGAGTGAAAGCTATAGCCTGAATCCTTACACAATATTACTAACCACCTTCAATCAAAAGGAGTGAAAGCTATAGCCTGAATCCTTACACAATATTACTAACCACCTTCAATCAAAAGAGAGAAAGCTATAGCCTGAATCCTTACACAATATTACTAACCACCTTCAATCAAAAGGAGTGAAAGCTATAGCCTGAATCCTTACACAATATTACTAACCACCTTCAATCAAAAGGAGTGAAAGCTATAGCCTGAATCCTTACACAATATTACTAACCACCTTCAATCAAAAGGAGTGAAAGCTATAGCCTGAATCCTTACACAATATTACTAACCACCTTCAATCAAAAGGAGTGAAAGCTATAGCCTGAATCCTTACACAATATTACTAACCACCTTCAATCAAAAGGAGTGAAAGCTATAGCCTGAATCCTTACACAATATTACTAACCACCTTCAATCAAAAGGAGTGAAAGCTATAGCCTGAATCCTTACACAATATTACTAACCACCTTCAATCAAAAGGAGTGAAAGCTATAGCCTGAATCCTTACACAATATTACTAACCACCTTCAATCAAAAGGAGTGAAAGCTATAGCCTGAATCCTTACACAATATTACTAACCACCTTCAATCAAAAGGAGTGAAAGCTATAGCCTGAATCCTTACACAATATTACTAACCACCTTCAATCAAAAGGAGTGAAAGCTATAGCCTGAATCCTTACACAATATTACTAACCACCTTCAATCAAAAGGAGTGAAAGCTATAGCCTGAATCCTTACACAATATTACTAACCACCTTCAATCAAAAGGAGTGAAAGCTATAGCCTGAATCCTTACACAATATTACTAACCACCTTCAATCAAAAGGAGTGAAAGCTATAGCCTGAATCCTTACACAATATTACTAACCACCTTCAATCAACAGGAGTGAAAAGCTATAGCCTGAATCCTTACACAATATTACTAACCACCTTCAATCAAAAGGAGTGAAAGCTATAGCCTGAATCCTTACACACTATTACTAACCACCTTCAATCAAAAGGAGTGAAAGCTATAGCCTGAATCCTTACACAATATTACTAATCACCTTCAATCAAAAGGAGTGAAAGCTATAGCCTGAATCCTTACACAATATTACTAACCACCTTCAATCAAAAGGAGTGAAAGCTATAGCCTGAATCCTTACACAATATTACTAACCACCTTCAATCAAAAGGAGTGAAAGCTATAGCCTGAATCCTTACACAATATTACTAACCACCTTCAATCAAAAGGAGTGAAAGCTATAGCCTGAATCCTTACACAATATTACTAACCACCTTCAATCAAAAGGAGTGAAAGCTATAGCCTGAATCCTTACACAATATTACTAACCACCTTCAATCAACAGGAGTGAAAGCTATAGCCTGAATCCTTACACACTATTACTAACCACCTTCAATCAACAAGAGTGAAAGCTATAGCCTGAATCCTTACACAATATTACTAACCACCTTCAATCAAAAGAGTGAAAGCTATAGCCTGAATCCTTACACAATATTACTAACCACCTTCAATCAAAAGGAGTGAAAGCTATAGCCTGAATCCTTACACACTATTACTAACCACCTTCAATCAAAAGGAGTGAAAGCTATAGCCTGAATCCTTACACAATATTACTAACTACCTTCAATCAAAAGGAGTGAAAGCTATAGCCTGAATCCTTACACAATATTACTAACCACCTTCAATCAAAAGGAGTGAAAGCTATAGCCAGAATCCTTACACAATATTACTAACCACCTTCAATCAAAAGGAGTGAAAGCTATAGCCTGAATCCTTACACAATATTACTAACCACCTTCAATCAAAAGGAGTGAAAGCTATAGCCTGAATCCTTACACAATATTACTAACCACCTTCAATCAACAGGAGTGAAAGCTATAGCCTGAATCCTTACACACTATTACTAACCACCTTCAATCAAAAGGAGTGAAAGCTATAGCCTGAATCCTTACACAATATTACTAACCACCTTCAATCAAAAGGAGTGAAAGCTATAGCCTGAATCCTTACACAATATTACTAACCACCTTCAATCAAAAGGAGTGAAAGCTATAGCCTGAATCCTTACACAATATTACTAACCACCTTCAATCAAAAGGAGTGAAAGCTATAGCCTGAATCCTTACACAATATTACTAACCACCTTCAATCAAAAGGAGTGAAAGCTATAGCCTGAATCCTTACAACACTATTACTAACCACCTTCAATCAAAAGGAGTGAAAGCTATAGCCTGAATCCTTACACAATATTACTAACCTACCTTCAATCAAAAGGAGTGAAAGCTATAGCCTGAATCCTTACACAATATTAC
>JBAKBP010034995.1:17500-20057 GCA_037953745.1 Lithodes maja | reverse complement strand
CTCCCCACACCCCCACCATAACTCAGCCCATCCCCACCCATATCAAAATTCAACATACCCACACCCAACCCAAAATTCGTCTCAGCCTCACCCGTTCCAAAATTCTGCCCACCCACAGTCTTTCCAGAATTCGGGCCACCCACAACCCACAACACAATCGTTCCCATTCCAAAACATGGGGTACACACAAATCCACCCACAGGCTCACCAACTAAATCCCCCACAAACCCGTCCACACCCACAGCCCCGATCACACCCACAACATTCACCCAACCAACCCCACACACCACTACAACCGAGAATGGCGGTACAACCAGGTTTTAACCCCCAGTCAACATTAGTCTCACATTACCCCCCACACAACAGTTCCTTGCCCCCACACCCTCCCTCCTCCCCCCGCCACCACAACCACAACAACCAGTACCGCCTACCACAACCACAACTACCACCCAGCAGTGTGGATGACCAAGGTGGGCTGGCAGTACGTATGGTTGCCAACATTTACGTGTGCTTTTATTTACCGACTTTAACACTTCTACTACTATAGTCCGTTCATTCTAGGTTGGGCAGAAATCGTAACCTTTAACCTCGCTAACACAAAAAGGGCTAGAGCAAAATATGAGCTGTCAATTTCCACACCTATTCCCTGGCGAAGTCTTCCGATTTGGTAATATTATTAGCTCGATTACTCTAGTCTTTTTCAAGTTACAGAGGTTAGAGGTTACGATTTCTGCCCAACCTAGAATGAACGGACTATAGCGTTTATTACTTTATGTCCAATGTCTATATTATAATTGCTATACTAAGGGCTATTGCAATTTGCGGACTGTGATCTTGGACTTTATTTTCATGCTATTCAGATGTAGGTAGATCATTCTTTAAATTTATTATTTATTTTAATAATAATATATATATATATATATATATATATATATATATATATATATATATATATATATATATATATATATATATATAATAGCTGTCCCCACGTTGAGAAACTGGTTGTGTGGACACAACTCAGGGTTAGTAAATAAGTTTAGTTAATAATTAAAGATAGTCATAAGTATGGTTTGTCCTTGTATAATCATTGTTATTCCGAACCTAACTCTTCCGTCTGGAGTATGTGTGCTGTCCCTCCCTAACCCTCGCCTCTATTCTTCTCTCTCCTGTACGGTCTTCCATACTTGATTTATCTCCTTCCTCTACTCTTCCTCTTTCCTATTCTACTCTTTCCGTTTCCTATTCTACTCTTCCTCTTTCCTATTCTACTCTTTCTCTTTCGCTGCCTTATCCTCTATTCTTCTCCCTCAACCTGCTCTCTCCTCTATTCTTCTCCCTCAACCTGCTCTCTCCTCTATTCTCCTCCCTCAATCTGCTCTCTCCTCTTCTCCCTCAATCTGCTTTCTCCTCTATTCTTCTCCCTCAATCTGCTCTCCTCTATTCTTCTCCCTCAATCTGCTCTCTCCTCTATTCTTCTCCCTCAACCTGCTCTCTCTATTCTTCTCCCTCAACCTGCTCTCTCCTCTATTCTTCTCCCTCAACCTGCTCTCTCCTCTATTCTCCTCCCTCAATCTGCTCTCTCCTCTTCTCCCTCAATCTGCTTTCTCCTCTATTCTTCTCCCTCAATCTGCTCTCCTCTATTCTTCTCCCTCAATCTGCTCTCTCCTCTATTCTTCTCCCTCAACCTGCTCTCTCTATTCTTCTCCCTCAACCTGCTCTCTCCTCTATTCTTCTCCCTCAATCTGCTCTCTCCTCTATTCTTCTCCCTCAATCTGTTCTCCTCTATTCTCCCTCAATCTGCTCTCTCCTCTATTCTTCTCCCTCAATCTGTTCTCTCCTCTATTCTTCTCCCTCAACCTGCTCTCCTCTATTCTTCTCCCTCAACCTGCTCTCTCCTCTATTCTTCTCCCTCAACCTGCTCTCTCCTCTATTCTTCTCCCTCAACCTGCTCTCTCCTCTATTCTTCTCCCTCAACCTGCTCTCTCCTCTATTCTTCTCCCTCAATCTTCTCTCTCCTCTATTCTTCTCTCCTCTATTCTTCTCCCTCACCCTGCTCTCTCCTCTATGCTTCTCCCTCAACCTGCTCTCTCCTCTATTCTTCTCCCTCAATCTTCTCTCTCCTCTATTCTTCTCCCTCAACCTGCTCTCTCCTCTATTCTTCTCCCTCAACCTGATCTCTCCTCTATTTTTCTCCCTCAATCTGCTCTCTCCTCTATTCTTCTCCCTCAACCTGCTCTCTCCTCTATTCTTCTCCCTCAACCTGTTCTCTCCTCTATTCTTCTCCCTCAACCTGCTCTCTCCTCTATTCTTCTCCCTCAACCTGCTCTCCTCTATTCTTCTCCCTCAAACTGTTCTCTCCTCTATTCTTCGCCCTCAAACTGCTCTCTCCTCTATTCTCCCTCCGTGCTTATTCTCCTACTCGTTTTTCTACCCTGATTTCTCTCTCTCTTCATTAGTACCTGTCTATGATAATTGAGGCGTGAGTAAAGCAACCGTGTGTTCGTGTTATTAAATTGGGGTAGCCTGGCTAGAAGATTACTTAACCCTTTCAGTA
>JBAKBP010034995.1:0-12500 GCA_037953745.1 Lithodes maja | reverse complement strand
AGTCTTCCAGTCATCGGGTGCATCCCCTTCTCCCATGCTAGTTTGCACATTTTCCATACCCATTCGATCACTATCTCACCACCATACCTCAACATTACCCCACACACTCCATCTGTTCCTGGTGCTTTCCCCAACTTCACTCTTTTCATGGCTTCCCACACTTCTGACCTCCTGATCCCCACCTCCTCCTCCACTACTTCTCCTCTTCTCCCTCCCATACCCCATCCAACTATATTTGCTGGCTCTTCATTCCTTACATTTAGCAACTCGTTGAAGTACTCCCTCCATCTTTCGACTCTCTCTTGCTTCTCGGCTAGCATTCTCCCATTCTTATCTTTCACACTCTTACTGTTTCCCTTGATACCTTCCCTAACTTTCTTGACTTCTTTCCAGAACAGTTTCTTACACTCCCTCCATTTTACACTCCCTCCATTTTACACTCCGATTCCTTCCAAATTCCTCGTCTACTCTTCTCTTACTTTCCTTCACTACTCTCTTCACCACTCTCTTTCTCTCCACGTACCTCGCTCGTTTCTGCCTCTCCAAATCTTCATTCCCTCTACTACCCAACCACTCTCTATACGCTTTCTTCTTATCTTCCACAGCTATTTTTACCTCTTCTGTCCACCATGCTGTACCTTTCACTCCCCTCCCTCTTCTCCTCACTCCACACACCTCCTCACATGCTGCACAGACCTCTTCTTTAAACACCTTGCTTATCTCCACCACTTCCTCCATATCTTCCAGGTGGAACCCACCTAGTCATCTTTCTACTGCTCTCCTGTACTCTTCCCTGATTTCCTCCTCCTGTAGCCTCTCCACCCTCCTCACCATTCCACCTTCCTCACCATTCCACCTTCCTCTCGCCTCCCTCCAGCTCTCCTCACCCACTTCTTTTGTATCCTAACCTTAGCTACTACTACATAATGATCAGACAGACCCCCTCCAATACCCCTATACACCCTAGCATCCATCACAGATTTCTTCATTCTTTCATCCACACATAATCAATCGGTGACTTTCGTTCCACCACTGTCTTATCCTTCATCGTCCACACCACTTTCCATGTGTACCTGTGTATCATTCTGTGTCGGAAGAAGGTGTTGGCTATCCACAACCTCCTCCCCACACATACGTCCACAACATACATACATACATACATACATAAAATTTTAAGACTGAGTGTTCCACACATACAGTAAGTGCAGTTTCAGTCTCTTGTCCTAATGGGGGCGTTCCAGGCAACCCTGTTAGGGCTGCTTCACTTGTCAAGTTCTTGGATTTGAGATCGGCACGTATAGTCCGATCCCAGGTCTTCCTCGGTCCACCCTTTGGTGCAGCTCCCTCCACAATCACAGACCTGCATTTTTTCACCCAATTTTGTTCATCCATTCTCTCCACATGTCCATACCATCCCAGTCTACTTGTACGCATCACCTCGCTAATACTCTTTATACCTAAACGTCTCCTCAGCTCAACATTTGTTATTCTATCCTGTAGCCTGGCCCCACACATCCATCTCACCATTCTCATCTCATTACGCTCCATTCTGTTGACATCCTCTAATTTAACGGCCCATGTTTCTGAGGCATACGTCATTGCACTTCTAACACATGAGGCATACACCTTTCCCTTCAGGGGGAGAGGCATTCTTTTCATGGTCAGGATTGGCAACAGTTCTCTGAACTTCCCCCAGCCACACCTAATTCTAGCAACAGTGGCAGCCTCGGCCCCACCACCGGCAGAGATGGTATCTCCTAGGTAACAAAACTTGTTCACCAGCTCCAAAGACTCTTTTCCAAAATTCACAGCCACAGGATCATCACCTAACACAAGCTCGCCTTTGCACACTACGCACTCAAATTTCTCTATTTCTGACTTATCCTTCGGCAGGGGTCCCTTTATTCTACTACAGTTCTTACTCCCATGGTGTACCCAACATCAACAGATGCTATATTGAATTGAGTTAGCGCCCACTCCCTTTCCACGCACTGCACATGGGTATGCACCGCTCTTTTCTACAGTGCCTCGTCTCAATCTACAATGCATAACCTTGGTTTTGTTAATATTGACTCTCAAACCCTTGCTCGCCATGCCCTCTCTCCACTCTCTGAATTTGGCCTCAGCATCTTGCACACTGTCAGCTATTAGGACTAAATCGTCTGCATAAAACAGTTCCAACGGGAGTCCGCCTCTAAAAACTCTAGACAGTGCCTCCAAGACCATAATAAAGAGGAGGGGGCTTAACACTGAACCCTGATGGACTCCAACACGGACTGCGAAGTCATCACTCAGTACACCCTTCACCCTCACCGCACTTCGCGAATCCTCATATATCTTCATTATCACACGCACCAGCCACTCTTCCACACCAAGTTTCCTCATAGCTCACTGCACAACATCTCTAGACACCCTAGAGCCGTCCGGCTGGCTCAGTTGATAGCATGCCTGATTCCCATCTTGAAGGTCTCGCGTTCAATCCCCGCTCAGATTGAAAAGTTTTTCTGGGATACAGCCGGCGGTTACCATCTCCCCATGAGCAAGGGGGATGGGTAATGGTCTCTGGTAGACTAAAGAAAGCCAAGCGCTTGTGAATCCTCGAAGGAGGAGATACGGGCGCTATATAAGTAACCAGAAGATTATTATTATTATTATTATCAAAGGCCTTCTCCAGGTCTACAAACACAAAGTAAAGATCCTTGCCTTTTAGTAAGTATCTTTCCTGCATCTGCCTGACTATGAAGATAGCATCGGTTGTACATAAAACTGTACATATACAGTACATAAAACTGTACCTGGCATAAAACCAAACTGCATATCATCAATAGAGATATATCATCAATAGAGATGTTTTGCCTGATCAAACCCTGAAGGACTCTCTCACAGACCTTCATGATTTGGTCAAGCATTTTCAGGCCCCTATAATTTCCTCTATCTAGCGCATCCCCCTTTCCTTTGTATATATTTACTATTACACTTTTGAGCCAATCCTCTGGGATTTTCTCATCTTTAATAATGGTGTTTATCAACTCAGTGACTAAGTTTACACCAGTCTACCCCCCACCCACCCACCACTCCATCAACTTTCCGATCACCCACCTTACCATTCATATCCCCAATCAGAAATATTCTTTCGTTCTTGTCAAACTTATCCAGGCACGCCTCCACATTCACCCAGAACTCCTCTTTCTCTCTTACCTTTTTATCCTCTGTCGGAGCATACACACACACAATAACCCACGTTGTATTCCTACTTTCATTCTCACCCACACAATCCTTGAAGCCACAGACCCATATCCTTCCATTTGTTACTTACAAACAAATACGCACCTTCTCTCGCAGCTCCCTCACTCACTCCAGCACACACACCCATTCCACACTCCCACTCTCTCACATCTGTACCCTTCCATTTGGTCTCCGTCATTCCACATACTGTACATCCAGCCTGGCATTCACTAACACTTCCAGTACCTCTCTCTCTTTTGTGCCATCATTCATGCTACTCACATTACATGTCCCTATTCTCAGAATGTCCGTAGGCTTGTCCATAGTCGGTCGGGGTTCGTCAACACA
The DNA here is from genome assembly GCA_037953745.1 of Lithodes maja. Classification (NCBI taxonomy): domain Eukaryota; kingdom Metazoa; phylum Arthropoda; class Malacostraca; order Decapoda; family Lithodidae; genus Lithodes; species Lithodes maja. The sequence goes on along the minus strand of JBAKBP010034995.1, from coordinate 8,927 downwards.
GGGTCTGTCCGCATCCGAGGCCGATTGTTCGTTCATCGTTGCTATGTATTTTTTTCCGGGTGGGGGCCGCAAGCCCACCGACCCAACCTCTTTAGTCGCCTCTTACGACACGCAGAAGGCACGTGGGGCATATTCTAATCCCTTACCCCCAGGGGGGGTACTGTATATATACTTTATATACAGGTACTGTATATATATGTTTATATATATATATATATACTGTATATACAGGGGTATATATATATATATTTTTTTTTTTTTCCTCAATTCCCTATCAGGTGAGGTAAATTTATACAGCTAAGATCCCAACACCTGCCCTAAGAGATGCAATATTGAAGCCCTGTTCTCCTCCTCCCCCAGGTGAAGTGCACAGGTGAGGCCATCGCGGAGAAGGGCACCGTACAGGAGTCCTCGTCTGTGGTGGTGGAGACCGTGGAGAAGAGCAAGTCTGGAGAGAAGGGTCACCAGGGAACCATTATTCCCAGGTACAGACAATTACTAACATATATCGGCCAGCCCTGTGGGAGCTCAGTGGTCTGGTTTAACTTCTCAAAAAAAAAAACTAAAAAAAAACATACCATATAAATTATTAACACACAATATTGTGGGGCCCCTCGGTTATGGCCTTGGCCTTGCTCAGGACCTTGGGGCTGCTCGGCCAGACAGCCTGGGGAACAGCAACAACAACAACAACACAATATGAAGGTGTAATTATGTTACTTTACAAATAACAAATAATATTGTTAGAGTACAGTACAGTCAAAATCAATAGTACAATGAAAACCTTGATGATACATACAGTACTAGTAAAAGGTTATTAGAAACACAAGGTTTAACAAGGAAAAATAATAACTAATAATTATGCAGTGTAAGAGTAAGGCTTACAACATACTGGTGATTGTGACTAGACTAGAAATTTAAGAGAGCTTCATTCTCTTTATCAGTAAAATGCTCCCCTTCATATGTTTTAATATCTATTGTCAACTTCTCAGTCTATAATGACAATCTATTGATGGTAGTTCCAGACTGACAAATGAGAGACTATTCATAACCCATCGTAATGCTGATTCCCTTCATTTTAGTCATTAGTGTATGCCTTACAGTTCTAGTTATGCCTCTGAGTAATATAATGAACAAAAGATGCTATTCCACGTCATTTATTCCAGTACTACTTATATTTATTATAGTCTTGAAACCTACTTGTCCCTGTTTGAGCCCATTGAGTCCTTGAATCTGTAATATGGTGTATATGTTTCAGGTTCCACTCTGATGCGACCAAGGTGACCAGCAAGGGCCTGGGTCTGAAGAAGGCTCACATTAACCGCCAGAACAACTTTACCATCAACGCCTCCACTGCAGGTTAGTTAAACACCTTCACTCACCTTCTTTCTTTGCCTTACTTGCTTCATTTCTAGTCATTACCTACAATCATAAGTTACGTTCATACAGGTCTCCCTCACTATTCGATGCCCCGATTTACGATATTATTTTTGGGTGTTTAGGTGTTTGGGTTTTGGCTGGTCCGAGAACGCATATCCATTTACCCCATTAATTTTAGGGTCTGCTATATGATTTTTCTATTTAAGATTGGGTTTTCAGGAATGTAACCCAATCGTAAATTGAGGGAGACCTGTTGTATTACTTTCTTAATAATAAACTGGATCATTTTCTCATGCTCTACACTTACGAATAATTGACACATAATCTACACTGTGTCTCTCATTTTAAGTGCTCTCAGAGATCAGTAGTCGTATTCAAGACCTGTTGATACTGGCTAAGGCATTTATTCTTCAGTAGCATCCTTTTAATAAGTATATTGAGAGAGATGTCATTAAGTTTGTGACCAGAACAATCACTGTTTTGGGTAGTCCAGCTTAGACCCTATGTACTAGAAAAAAATATAATATATAGCAGCTAGTGCAAGACTGTGTGACAATTTTAGAATAAGTTTACCTCATAAAATTACAGACCAGTGTTAAACATAAAAGTTTGGGAGAAATAGTGCTGGCATGATATCGGCTTAACTAGTAACAGTGACTGTAGCTGTTGACTGGTAGTTCTCCGGTTTTGAACACTCCTGCACTTGGTGTGCTGCCACCCAGGACCCCCAAGGGGGTAGACAAAACTAGCAAAACAATGGTGGAAGTGCTATCCAGGTGAGGAACTGCTCTGGATCTGCTCCTTCAGTGCTAATGGTCTTAATTACATAATGGAAATGGCAATGTGGAGTGGGTGGTGGTGGCATTGTCTGGGAGCCTGGAGGTGGTTTCTGCCAGAGCTTCCTATGGGAGCATAAATCATTATGTACTGTATGTATGTGACTTGATTGTGCCCTCCTCCCTTAGGTAACAACATTCTGTACGTGGGAGTGTACGGCCCCAAGGCTCCCTGTGAGGAGGTGTACATCAAGCATCAAGGACACCACAATTACCAGGTACGGCTGACCAAACACTTAGTCTATGAAATGGTTAACAGGTATCTGTTGTATGAGAGACAGACTGGCTGAAGGTTTGCTTTGATGAGAATTTTATTGATTATTGATAATTTGTTTAAAGCGATAGAATGAATGAATATGCTGTACAGTACAGTACAGTACAGTATAGTATATACTGTAGATTGTTTTTTTGTAAGAAAACTGGATAAATATATGATCTAATACAAGTTTGCATAATTATTTTCAGAGATAGATTGTATGATTTGTATTATTTTATTTCTTACAGTATGTTTAAATATTTACCTACTGTATTTTAATTTACAAGAGTTGGACTGGGTGAATAACTGATGAAAACTCTTTAATTATGTAATTGATTGGGTATGGTTTGTAATAGTTCTATATATTTCATTTGAGTTACTTTATTTTTGTTCATGAAGACATTTAAATCTGTTATTTGTTTGAAATTTCTTGAATTAACTATTTTCAAGGTCGAGTTTAGTAAGATATATGGTCAGCCTATTATAATGAACTTAGGGAGGAGCTATTGATATAGCCTACAGGTAAAGAAAGGTATGAATATATGTATGGATGAAGTACAGTAAACAGGTGTAGCAGGAGATATGGCACAGAGATATTGAGATGGAAGGGTCAAAACTGTAATAAAGAATTAAAGATATGGCCAGCCTCTGAACGCTTGGATGAAGTACTGTACACAGGATTAGCAGGAGTTATGTTGCTAAGATCTATGAGATAAAACGGTTTATGGAGAGATATGTGTGATAGAATGGTTTATCGAGAGATATATGAGATAGAACAGTTTATGGAGATATATATGAGAGAACAGTTTATGGAGAGATATTGTAGATGAGGTAGAACTGTTTATGGAGAGATGTGTGATAGAATGGTTTATGGAGAGATATATGAGATAGAACGGTTTATGGGGCGATGAATGAGATAGAACGGTTTATGGAGAGATACTGTATATGAGGTAGAACAATGTATGGAGAGATATACAAGATAGAATGGTATATGTCGAGATATGGCCATCCTGTTTTACCGAACCCCAGGTGAGCTACAAGATCAAGGAACGCGGGGACCACGTGCTGATGGTGATGTGGGGAGAGGAGCACATCCCCGGCTCTCCCTTCCCGGTCCCCATTATGTAGACTCCCACACCACCTCCCGACACCGACAACACACCCACACACATGCGAGCTAGTCTGTAGGTGGGAGGTCCCGCGTTGCCCTGTCACCGGATACAGGCACCCACATTAATTCTTAGCCTCTCTGGGATGTGACGTTTAGAGCAATAGGCACTTGAACAAAAACAAGCTAGAGAATCGAACAAAATGCCTCGTAATATGAAGGTAATTCATTCATAGCCACCACCTTAGCGATCAAGGTGTCTGGCAATAGGGTATGAATAAAAAAAAGTGTAATTAGTAATTATAATGTAAAACTTGCAAAATAAACAAACAAAAATAGGAATGACACAATATAAAGACAAAAGAACTAATCAAAATCACTATGTGGAAATAACGATTTAGCAAAATGCAGTAGTTAATTTGTAGTATTAATAAACTGCTTCAAAAAAAAAAAAAAAATCAAATCATACTACCCTTCAACCTTCTCACACCCGATGCCTCTGTTCTCCTAGCAGTAAATAGGAACCTATAAGATAGTAGACCTTGCGATGTCAACTGTGGTAACCTGGATAATAAGAAGTACAGTATACCAAGCTAGGTCAATTCATCCCCCACAGGCTCAAAAAGGCAAAGGCAGATATATGATCAATGCCGCAGTAAGGCGCAATTTAGCATATACCCTCTGCTCTGACTTTCATCTTCTACCCTGTACTTTAACTAAATGTGTATGATCACAGAGAGGAACGAACTTATGTGGGTAACTGTAGATAGTTTGGTGGTTGTCCCTTAAAAGAATTTGCACACCTGTATTGATTTGTCTTTTGTACATCTAAACGAATTTGCACACGAGTTTAGCGGATGCGTTGCGAGACCCTTTTTTATGTGGGATTCAAGTTTCCCTGTTTTGTTAGGGTATAGTCACGCCATAAATCTTGTTTCACTCCACAACTTGAATTACAGTAAGTTTCCTGTATGGTTATAACAAGATATTCCATTAGTATGTATGTATGTATATACTCAGGCACATACCCCATTGCTGGGGGTGGCCGACTCGAGACAGAGATCGAACAGAAACAACATTTAAAGTTCCTATTTTCAGTGTCTGGGACCGCTTTCGCGCTCTCTCACCCGTTTCTCTGTCTCGTCGAGTAGGAGAATTATACATGATGATGATGATGATGATAAAGATTTTATTCTAGCCTTTTGAGCCAAAGGTGAAGAATTATACAAGGGGAGGAGGATTTCTAGCCCCTGCCCCATTAGTACTCTTACACAAAGCTTGAATGTTTAAGTTTTATCCAGGTGTACTAAAGAATATCTCTAAGCTACTTAACCTTCTCAGTATACCATGATGCTTTTCTTACTTTTATTTCTAGCTATCCCTAGACAATTATGTTTAGTTTTGGAAAGGTTTGAGATACACTTTACCCCTTTGATTCCAAGAGGGTCTTCCTAGGCTAAGTAGAATATCTGTTATTAGCCTTAATAAGTGTAAAGCGCGTCATTGTATACTGAACGAGTTAAGAATGGAAAGTTATGTTGAAGCTGAAAATGAGGAACAGAATTATCGGCAGTGACTATACTTGTAACCATTATACAATATGTTTTTTGAGGATGCATTGTGAGACCATTTTTCTGTAGGGATGCAAAGTTTCCCTGCTAGTCATTATATATTTTTTTCCTGCCTGAATATTGTACCCTTTTGTATGTACAGTATATACTCTACCATATAAAAAATTTCCAAACTTAGATGGAACTTGTCTATGTTTTGATTATTGCACTGTACCCTGTGTGGTCATTCAAGAAGGCAGTTTCATTAGAAGTATTGATCTGCCTGTAAAGTATTTAGCACTTTGATTCCCTCCCCTTGCAACCAACTTGATTTAATTCCAGTTGCTTTGTGTCCTAATTGAATGCTTCCGTATATCGATAGTTTGCGTATCTTAGCTCGTACCACCCTTTTGTTTGGTTTGTTAGTTTGTATCCTAGTGACATTCTATCTTCTCTGCAGACAAAGTAAGGTACATGTATTTGTTTGAACGAGTGGTATGAAACAGAACATATTATTCCGTCCTCACCTAAACACCCAATAGATTTCTGCACTGTATTTGTCTTGAACGAGTGGTTATGGACCAGAATGTTTTTATTCCGTCCTTACCTAAACACCCGATAGATTCTGTCGTCCTCATCTAAACACCCAATAGATTTCTGTACTGTATTTGTCTTGAACGAGTGGTTTTGGACCAGAACGTTTTTATTCCGTCCTTACCTAAAAACCCGATAGATTCTGTCCGTGTAGTTCTTTGAAAGAGTGGTATGGACCAGAAAGTACTATTCCATCCTCACCTAAACACCTGATAGATTCTGTACATGTGTATGTCTGTGGTGATGGTATAGTTGTGGTCAGGAAATTCTGGACACTTTATGTAGCGGCAATATTGGCACCCAGGTGAATTATTAAAATTTAAGACTTGCATAATACACAAACCAAAACAGGAATGGCACAATATACAGTAAAGACAAAAGAGACACTGCTCGAGAAAATGCCTGAGCCACATAGAACATCTTACTGGGATTCAATGGTTAAGGGGGAGATAGGTCGTTTTTCTAGAGCCCTTTCTCTCTCATTTTTAGCCCCATTAGTTTTCAGCTTTTAAGATGTTTGCCCCATTAGTTTCTTGATTTCAAGACCTTTTGCCCCATTTCTTTGTCAATATTAAGACCTTTCGTGCTATTTTGGTATAAAAAAAATTTACCTGGCGAACGATAGTGAGCCTGTAATTTTGGAAGAATCGGCCTTTGGCCGGGACATTTTTCTACCGAAAAATGTACAAATTAATCTACAAGGGGGATCTAATGGATGTTTTTGTAAAGTTTGATGATCTAGGGAAGAAACTAGAAAAATAATGATTTAATGAAAAAATTGACCAAAAAGTTAACCAGCCTCCCCTTAATGCTCACCATCTTGTTTTTATCATTAGAAGGTGTTGAAGTTTTCTTGACCACGACTATACATTAGTTACCCTTATATAAGCCGGCCTGATTTCTATACCTACCAATAACTTTGTATGTATTGCAGGATTGTGATAACATCTTTTTCCCAACAGAATTAATCCTGCTTTTCTCCATCTACCTCCATTGTAATTAATGTGTTTGGCAGTTAGCTATCAAGCATATACAGTATATCTATTAGATTAGCAAATAAATAAGAATTATTAGGTAAAGTAATTTAAAATGAGTTTGTACATTACTTTTATCATTGATACTTCAATTATAATATAGCCTACTGTATATATAATTATATAAAATCATAAAGTTCAAATTTTTCTTGGAGCTGACTGCCTAACACACCCACACTCCTTGTAGTCTTCAGTGAAAATATATATATATATATGTTTGGTACAATGTTTTAACCAGATTCTCCGAGTATTCCATTCCAGAAATTCATGTTGTTTTTGTGTTGGGCCTTGATACTTGTACATACTGTACCTAAGAGTTGTTTATCTTCTGTGTCTTTATAGATCTCTGTAGGAAGCTGACTATCATATATTGTATTTGGTAGATTTTTTGGTGTCTATACTAGTGTAATGTTCTCGTTTGCTTGTTAATGAATTCCTGAATCTATTAATACATACCATTCAAGATTTAACATACCTTGTGGTAGAAATGGTATTGTGTTTCAGTTTAATGTAGCTTTTAGTTATACTGTACATTATTTATCTAGAGAATCAAATGGATTACTTCAACAGAGACAATTTATTCGTGGCCACTCCCGGTGTCTGGCAATAGATATACTGTATAGATAGATACTGTAGAGTATTTATAGACCATACATTTTTGAGAAGTTATAAAGTCAGACAATATAATCAACTCATTCCATATCCCCTGTATGTAATTATGTGTACAGTCTGCTTCATAGATTCTGGTGTTCCACATGATCTTATGTATGGAAATATATTTAGTGTGATTGAATTAAGAATGCAGTTTGGTATGTAGTTGTTAGTTCATCTGATTAGTCAATTTAATTAGCACACCAAATTTACTTCCATGCATTAGATCATATGGAAGAACAGAACTTCTGTAGGAGATTAAACAGTGTACGGTTTCCCCACAACAAATGTTTTGATCTCTAATGTTCCTTAGTTAATTCTGTTATGTGTTATCATTTATTGTAAACTCTTCTTTCTTTATCTTTCAATATTTAAAGATTGACAGTGAGTACATTTGACGAGAAAGGGTGTAAAGCTTCCATATTATTTCTTCCCTACATTCTCTCATCACAATTTTCTTTGATAAGTAATTGTTCTATACTGTAAGTTTTAGTTTTACCAGCACAGTATGCTCAATTATTTTTTACTTAAATATTTGTTCTCTCTTCGTTTTATCTGTGTGGAAGATGACGAGTGTGACCTGCAGCACTTTCCTTAATGTATCAGTAGAGACTATTTTTCACTTTTTTTTTCAAAAATGGATTGTGATTTCTTAGATTTACTCTTACTGCAGTACCTGTGTACTGTCTACTTGATATTTGGTAATTCCAGAAGTTATTCACCTTCAGGTCATAATGCATATAAATCATTTTTCTCACAAGTCAATTTTCCCACTAATATTTTAGTCCACAATTTATTTAACTGAAGTCATATCAGCCATTGGTCAAATAGTACGGTAACACTGGAGTTACAACTTGGCCAACAGTTTGAGTAGCTAACCATGATTCAAAGTATTTCGTGCGAAGTACACGCTTATCATCAAGTGGTTGTCCCTCTTTTTCTCTCCTGCCATTATCTCCAAATCATTTCACCCCCTCTCCATGTACACCACCGTCTTTTCTCTCTTCGCCTCTCCCTAGGTTTCTTACAAAGTTCACGACAGAGGGGAGTACATTCTCTTCGTCAAGTGGGGAGACGACCACATCCCCGGCTCCCCCTTCGCCATCAGTGTTTAGCCTCCCTCATCCCTCCCTTTCCTTCCTTCTTCAACTCCCTATTCTCCCACAGTATTCTAATCCACTGTTTGCTGGATGTGAACCTTGTTTCATCCATTCTCCACCGTCTCCTACCCCTCTTCAACCACTATCATCCCTTTTCCTCCTTTGTTTTGTCCCCTCTTCACCCCTCCCTACAGGATCCCCCCACTCCACCTCACCCCCTGCTGTACGTCTAATTGCCTGCCTGTGTATGCCCAGGCACCTTGTTAACGGTGACACTGAATGCTGTAACCACGTTTATTTTTCTCTCTTGTAAATGTTGATACCATATATTTCTTTTCTTGATTTTGTTATGAAGAATGCTGCAACCATATATTTATCTTGCATATGGTAGCACTGAATACTTGATTTTATCATGCAT
>JBAKBP010034994.1:0-20057 GCA_037953745.1 Lithodes maja | reverse complement strand
GAATGAACCACCCATAAAAAAACAGCAACGCAGACAGCCTGCAATCTTTTCTCTTCTTCTGTATTTCCTTTATTTCCTCAACTTGAACTTCCTCTAATATCCTTATTTCAGCAATACTTATATATACTCCATTCCATTTCATTCCTGCATCACTTATCTGCTGATGATGGAATCAGAACATTCCGAAACATCCAGGCCAAATATAGGACAGCTACTTAAACTCATCAACAAAGAACAGAGGAAGATTGTCCGAAATATTGAAAAGCTAAATGTAAAAATAATATTTTGTGAAACTTCTATTTTCTTTAACCTCCTTTGTCTCAAAGAATATATATATATATATATATATATATATATATATATATATATATACATATCATTTATATATCTATCTATTGCCTGACGCCGTGATCTCCGAAAGGGTGACCACGAACGAACCGCCCCATGCACCTCTGTTCCCAGTCAGTCGACGCCCCTCCTCCCAACCAGCACCGCCTTCATCCATATACTTCCTCACTCCATCCTTCCACCTCTCTTTCAGTTTACCTCTCCCTCTCTGTCCTTCCACCTCGCTCTCGTACACCCTCTTAGTCATTCTCTCGCTTCCCATACATTCCATATGGCTGAACCATCTCAAGGTGTTCCTTTTCACACTTTCCAGCACATCTACCTCCACACCATACCTCCTCCTTACTTCCTCATTCATCTGTCTATATCCCTCCATGTAACTCCGCACGCACTTCTCAAGTAACTCATTGCCACCCTTCTCACTCTTGGTCCGAGTCTCTTCTCCAGCGTCCATGCTTCGCTTCCGTAAGTCAGTGTCGGGATTACCACACTGTCATGCAAGGACTTCTTCACTTCCATACTGACCACCCTATTTCTTGTTACTGCTTTCAGCGTTCCTACAACCCTCTTCCCCTGTTGCACCCTCTCCCGCACTTCTTCATCCATAATCCCATCTTTACTCAACACACTGCCCAGATAGTTAAACGAGCTGACAATCTCCATAGCCTGACCGTTCAACTTCACCTCATACTCTGTGGCTTCACCCCTTTCGAAGACCATAACCTTGCTCTTCCCCGCAATTACCTTCAAATTCCGTTTTTCGAACTTTGTTCCAAACACATTTACCAGACCCTGCAACTACCATTCATTATCATCAGAACTGTATCATCAGCAAACAGGAGTACAGGTAGCTTCCACTTATTTCCCTCCCTTATCAGCGATACACCAACATCCACTGCTCTTCCTTGTATTTCTTTCATGACTTCATCCATATATACAGTAAACAACCACAGGGACATCACACACCCCTGTTTCAACCCAACATTCAGGTCAAAGAACTCCGTCTGCTCATTCTCCACGTGTACTGCCGCCTTTGCACCCTCATACATGCTCTTCACTGCTTTCAGCAACTTGCTATCTACTCCGTATATTCGAAGTACTTTCCACATACCTTCTCTATCCACTCTGTCATAGGCCTTCTCCAAGTCCATAAAGGCAATGTGCACCTTATGTTGCTTCTCCAGATATTTCTCCACAACACAATTCATGGTAAAAATATGATCTACACATCCTCTTCCCTTTCTAAAACCGTCCTGCTCGTCACCTATCCATTTCTCCTTTCTCACTTTCACTCTCTCAATCACTACCCTGCTGTACACCTTCCCTACTACGCTTAGAAGACATATTCCTCGGTGGTTACCACACACTCCTTTTCCCCCTTTACCCTTATATAGGGGGACTATTATGCCTGTCTTCCAGTCATAATTTTTGTTTTGTTATTGTTTCTTTGTTTTTGTTTATGTATATTCAAACTACTCCCTCTCGGGGATAGGCTGATAGCCTTTACACTCTACCGCTGAACACGGTGAGGCCCGTGAGGTCTTGTTCCAGTCTAGGGAGTGAGACATGCGAAGCACCTATTCACAGCTCGAACCCAACTCCATCTCTGAAGCTGCTTCACCCCTGCGCTTCATAGTCTCACTCCCCAGGCTCGGATCCTCACTCTCAGAACGCCACCTATTGAGCAATTAACTCACTAGGCATTGCCCCCCTGTAGCATATTTTGAAATGGGAATATTCATGCAGTGCTATTTAATCAGGGAACAATGAGAGTATTTTGTTTTGGCATTTCGGTGTGCTGTGGTAATGCACTGAAACTAGGTACACCAAAAACTCCATCCCAATAATATCTTCCCATTGACATAATGAGATTCGAACCCGGGTCCATTGGATTACCAGTCCAGTGGCAAGACCACTCTGCCACACCTCCCCTTCTCCCCTTCTCCCATGTTAGTTTGCATATTTTCCATACCCATTCGATCACTATCTCACCACCATACCTCAACATTTCGCCACACACTCCATCTGTGTATATATATATATATATATATATATATATATATATATATATATATATATTTTGTCTCTCTCTCTCCTCATCTACCTATCAAATATACTGTAGTCCAGTCAGACTATGGGGAACGGTGCCTGCTGGTCGGCACAATATACTATACCGTGTATATGCTGGACCTTACCATCAATTTATATGCAAGTGTGTATACTTGCACAGATCTGGCTGAGTGAGAGAGTATGTTAGAGTGAGTGAATGAACGAGTGATTGTGGGAGAAAGAGAAAGTATGTAAGAGAGAGAGAGAGAGAGAGAGTGCGCGAAAGAGTGTACAAGAGTAAGTGAGTAATATTGTGAGTGCTTGTGCGAGAGTGAGACTGTGTGTATGTATGTGTATGTATGTGATTATAAAAACAACCTATTATTATGAAGCAATAATGTAGTTGCTTCCTACTACTGTCGTAATGTGAACAAAGTATAGTAATGTAGTGTCTTGTTCAATTTTGGTATATGAGTAAATGAATTGCCTACATTACATAAAGTTACCCCTCTTAAGGGGACGTTAATCTAATTCTATATTATATTATTACCGGTATATGTGTTTTAGTTTGTTCCCTAGACCTCTTTCAAGCTGTTAAAGGAACGCCATCCCAAAGACCTCCTTTCAATATAAATTTGTACAGTCCCAGCCAAAGGCCGGTTCCTCCTAAAGTACAGGCTCGCTATCACTCGTCAGAAAAAAAATGACACATAAATGGCACGAATGGTCTTAAGATTGGCAACAAAGAAATGGAGGAAAGTATTAACATTTGAAAACTAATGGGGCTAAGCATGAAGGAGATGGGGGTTCTGAAAAAAAAAATACTTCCCCTTAATATGGGCATCTTTGTGTAGGGTATTCTAGCAAACACTAAATCCACCTATACGCTGGCGGAGTTATACACTCTACCGATCTCTTCCAAAATGGAATAACTTTTACCTTGGTGAATATCATATCTGGCCGCCAAATTTCGTGAAAATCGGTTCATATCTTTGTGAGCCACCTACTCTGGCGGTGGTATTCGCTCTACAGATCGCCTACAAAATTGAATCGCTTTTTACTTGGCGCATATCCTGTCTGCCCACCAATTTCGTGAACATCTGTTTATAACTTTCTGTGATATCTTGTCGACATCCAAACATCCAAACAAACGAACAAGCGGAGGCAAAAACATATCCTCCGTCCAACTTCGTTAGCAGAGGTAATATTGAAGGCTATTGCTGTCAACTAATCACATCTATCAAACTAATTTTAGCTGTCACATTATCCTCTCTTTCTGTGGTGTGATGCATTGGGACCACACTCACTATTATGGAGGAGTAAAGTTGCTTTTTATGGACCCCCTTCTCCCTCATGTTTAGCCCCAATTGTTCCGATATGATGAGGCGTTTGCCCCATTGGTGTGGCGATTTTAAGATTTTTCGCCCCATTTTCTTGCCAATATTAAGACCTTTCATGCAATGTAGGTGTCGATGTTTAACCTCCCGAGTGATAGCGAAACCTGCCTTCAGCCGGGACATTTTTTCTATCGAAAAATTTACAAATTTATCTTGAAGGGGGTTCGTGGGTGTTTTTTATTTATGATTGATGGAAGATTTGAAGACATTCGGCCCATTAGTTTGGCGATTTTAAGACCTTTCGTCCCATTTCTTATGTCAATATTAAGACTTTTCGTGTTATTTGGGTGTCATTTTTTTTCCTGGCGAGCGCTAGCGAGCCTGTAATGTAAGAGGAACCGGCTTTCGGCCGGGAAATTTTTCTATCGAAAAACGTACAAATTTATCTTGAAGGAGGGTCTTGGGCGGGTGTTTTATTAAGCTTGATAGAGGTTTAGGGAAGAAAATACAATTAAAACATAGTAAAAAGATTCATAAACGCGCAAATAAATACGCCATCCCACCTTAAAAGTATAGCACGTTTTCCTTTTTACTGTTGCATATTCTATTTACGGGTGGATGGGATTCGTTAGCCTTGGTCGGCAACTCATCTATGGGAGACAACCTTATACAAATCCGGGTGGATGGGACTTGTCAGCCTTGGCTGGCAACCTGTCTAGGGGAGTAAACCTGATACAAATCCATACTGATTACCTAAGGGTAAGGCAGGTTAGTGGATGGATTAGCCGAACACCACTGTAGAAAAATAGTGCTAACAAGATACACAGAGGGCCTCGGAATCGGACGGATCCTAAATTGAGTGGTCAATCCTGTAAGTCCTTCACTAAACTGGCTCGGATTGTCCCTCTCACAGGGTATAGGTCCGCTTGGGGGCATTCTGTGTATGGCCACCCTCGTAAGAGGAGTAAGGCGTCCGGCAATAAATAGATAGATATTCTATTTTATTTTTTAGAAAGGATGAAACAGAATGACTGGATTTTTACTTGAATAACTAGTGGACCGTGTTACAGTAAGCGAACTCTATAAAATTAGGGTATTTATATTAAATTGTAATTGAGTTTATGTATCTTATATGTGTGAATTAAATGTAGAGTATTCACATGCACGTAAAACATGTAATTTTAAAGTTTAGTTTATGGTAATAGACGATAAAATTATAGAAACGCTGTTCTTTTTACTGTAAATATTCAACAGCTTGCTAATTATTGGTTTGGTGATTTAATATATAATTTAAGACATAATTTTTTTTTTTTTTTTTTTTTTATATATTCCAACTACTCCCTCTCGGGCATAGGCTGAGAGCCTGTACATTCCACCGCTCAACACGGTGAAGCCCGTGAGGTCTTGTTCCAGTCTGGGGAGTGAGACATGTGAAGCATCCATCATGGCTCGAAGCAGCTCCATCTCTGAAGCGGCTGGTTGCTTCGTTCAAGTGCTTCACCGTCTCACCCTCCAGACTCAGACCCTAACTCTCAGAACGCCACCTATTGAGCAGTGAACTCACTAGGCATTGTCCCCCTGTAACATATTTTGAATATGGGAATATTCATACAGTGTTTTTTAATCAGGGAACAATGAGGGTATTTTTTTGGCATTTCGGTAGGCTTTGTGGTAATGCACTGATACTAGGTACAGCACAAATTCAATCCCAATAATATCTTCCCATTGACATATCGGGATTTGAACCCAGGTCCATTGGATTACCAATCCAGTGGCATGACCACTCCGCCAGAATATAATTTGCTTATTGTGCATTTAGGGTCCCATCCTTGTTGAATTTATTTAAGTACTAGCAGGGGTACCCGGCGTTGCCCGGGTTTAAACTCTACTACCATAATCACCATCATTAATCACTACTACCACAATCATCACAATACTACTACTACCATAATCACCGGCCTCGACCTCCCTGTGCCTCATTAAACGGCGACCTCGATTTCGGCCGCTAAATGACCTCCGATTTTGGATCTGACCTCATCCGTACCCCCATTTTGGGGGGCTGCGAACAACTTTCGTTCCTTACACCTTTTCGATCGGAGGCCTCCTTCTGCCCCAAACGTCATTTTTTTTCATATTGTTTTTTTTTTTCTTTTTTTTTTCAATTTTGGCCTCGAAACGATCTCCGATCGTGGCCTCGCCCCCTCTATGACCTGACCCAGGTCAATTGACACCCACATGCATAGTTTCAGCTCCCCAGGTCCAAAACTGTGGCCGCCTATTAAGAACACACACACACACACACACACACACACACACACACAGACAATCGAAAATATTATAGAGATGTGCTCCTTCATAGGGGATCATGGTGTCTTGTTGAAGATGACTGAGAGAGGTTAGCCAAAACAAATAAATAATAGTTGATTTAAAGCGCCCGTGAGGAGGGATAGACAGACGAATTAGGAAGTTAGAGGGAGGTGTGGTGTGGAGGTAGATGTGCTGGAAAATGCAAAAAGGAACACCTTGAGATGGCTCGGCCATATCGAACGTATGGGAAGCGAAAGAATGACTAAGAGGGTGTATGAGAGCGAGGAAGAAGGACAGAGAGGGAGACCTAAACCGAGAGAGAGGTGGAAGGATGGAGTAAAGAGATATATGAATAAAAGGTGGTGCTGGTTGGGAGGAGGAGCGTCGACTAATTGGGGACAGAGGTGCATGGGGCATTTCGTTCGTGGCCACCCCTTCGGGCATCAGGCAATAGATAGATAGAAAGCGTCCGTTTCCTTCTTATCCTACTATCTACCTATCTCTCTACATATATGTCTATCTATCTATATATATCTATCGATCTTCTTTTTTCTATGTGAGTGAGGGAGACAAAAGGCAGAATTGCCTGTAGCGATTGCCTCCCCCATAGTTGAAAGAGTGACAGGGCCAAAATCAAGGGACGTTCGAGCCAAAATGCCTGGACACTCGGAGTGTGAAGCAATTTAAGTCATAGGAAGAGGGGAAGACTGATTCTGGGAGAGAGTTCCAGAGCTCAGCTGTTGAATAGAAGAAAGACTGAGAATAATGTTTCATTCTTTGGTTGGAGAGTTGCAAAGAGTAGGGGTGGGTTTGTGTTGGAAGATGGATACTACATACCCTACGTAAAGGAGGTGGTATACACTGGGAGAGCTCTGAGGAACACTGATTATTGTAGTAGCGATAGAATAGTGAGAGAGATGCAACATTGCGGCGAAGGGAGAGAGATTGCAAGAGTTGGTGAGTGGACGGGAGTTAATGATACAAAGGGCTTTCCTTTCTACTTTGTCTAGGAGTGCAGTGTAAGAGGATCTTCCCCACACATGTGAACAATACTCAATACAAGGATGCACGTACTGTGCCCTTGTACAGAGCAAGATGCTGAGCAGGGGTAAAGAACCCCTTGAGGCGGTTGAGCAAACCCAGCTTCTGGGAGGCTGCCTTAGCAAGACTGTTAATATGGTCCTTCCAAGAGAGAGCAGAAGAAAAAGAGACACCGAGAATATTGAGAGAAGAAGATGGATTAATTTTTTTATTATTGAAGTATAAGGGATAGTCCTCTGGAACTTCCCGACTGGTAGTACGATGGAGAAATTGGGTTTTGGAAGATTTAAGGCAAACAAGTTTTTCTCTGTCCCAATTGGAAATAGTAATTATATCAGAAGATAAGTGTTGTATGGCTTCATTACATTTGTTTTTGAGTGATTGCTGCCTGGGGAGTTCTGGAAAACTAATTGAGTAGTGTAAGGTAGAGTCGTCTGAGTATGAATGGATAGGACTGGAGGTACAATTGAGAAGATCATTAATTTTATGAAAATTAGAAAGAGAATGGGAGATAGGACAGATCACTGAGGAACACCGGAGTTGATAGGATGAGGAAGTGAGCGATGGCCGTCCATAACCTTAGCCATGAAACGGCCGGAAAGGAAATTAGAGACAAGGGCACAGATGGAGTGATAGAAACGAAGGAGGGTAGTTAAGAAATTCAAGATTTGTGCCAGACTCTATCGAAGGCCTTTGGTATGTCTAGCGCAATAAAAAAGGTCTCGCCGAAGTCCCGAAAGGAGGATGACCAGAAGGTTAGTATGATATGAAAGAAGATCACCAGCAGAGCGACCCTTAACGAAGCCATACTGGCAATCTGAGAGTAGAGTATGAGAAGAGAAATGCTTAAGAAATTTGGAAGCAAGAATAGTTTCAAGAACTTTAGAGATACAAGAGATGAGAGCAATTGGACGATAGTTGGAGGGTTGATAGCGGTCACCCTTCTTTGGGACAGGTTGAATGAGAGCAAACTTCCAGCAAGAAGGAAAGATGTTAGAGGAGAGACAGAGACGAAAGAGTTTGCCTAGGCAGGGGGTCAGCATGGAAGCACAGTTTTTAAGTACAACAGGAGGAACACCGTCCGGACCGTACGCCTTCTTAGTATTAAGCCCAGAGAGGGTAGAAAGTACATCCTTAGAAGAGATTAGGATATTAGGCATAAGTAGGAGAGAGGGTGGTGGAGAGGGAGGAATAGCACCGGAATCATCCAAGCTAGAGTTTCTGGCAAAAGTTTGAGAAAAGAGTTCAGCTTTGTCAGAGGAAGAAGTGATGGTTGTGCCATCAGAGTGGAAAAGGGGAGGGAAAGACGAGGAAGAAAAGTTGTTGGAGAGGTTTTTGGCTAGATGCCAGAGAGCTTGGGAAGAGCTAGAGTTGGATAGTTCAGTGCATTTATTATTGATGAAAGTGTGCTTGGCAAGTCGAAGAACAGATTTGGCTTGATTCCGTGCAGAAACATAAGAAGAATGAGATTCTTGAGTTTTAAGGCGTCGGTAACGTTTGAATGCTTCCTCCTTGTTGCGGACAGCAGTAGAACAAGCGTGACTAACCAAGATTTGTTTGCATTAGACTGAGAGAAAGAAAATTGAATGTACGCTTCCATGCCCGAGAGGATTACCTCGGTAATGCGTTCAGTACTCTCCGAGGGTCCTCGGCCACGGAAGCAGTAGTCGTACCATTGGAAATCAAAGAAGTACTGCTGTTTAAGAAGGACCTGTGTTATTCAGAGGGTTTATTGAGATCGTATTTACACCTTGGAATCCTAGAGGTAAGTTATAAGCTAATGCAAATCGTTTAATGGTAACCGGAATAAAGCCGTTGTCACACGAGCGCTTTTTCCGTCAATTTTCCATGAGCAATTTTGTTCTCATATTATAACGGGACTTTTTCGCACTGATATCGGCAACTAGACTGAAGGAAGATTATGTTAGCAGGATGAATTCTGATAAAGTGTAATTTTTTAAGCTTGAAGATCATAATTGCCTGTAAAAATTGCTCGAAAAGGGGCTTGTGTGACTCCGGCGTTAGATTAAACTTACGTCGTCGTTCTGAAGTGGTTAATTAATCTTCTGGTTATACTCTGGCAACTGAATAGCTTTTATATGGCATGTAGTAATCAAGATTTAGAGGATGTTTTCAAAACATCTTACCAGACGGTTCATAAACTGGAAAAAAAATAGTAGAGTAATATTATCAGTCAGTGCAGGAGTTAGTTTTTTAGGGGGGTCACCGGCTTTTTGTTTTATCTTTCTCTCCATTTCTCTCTTTCCTTGGCTTGTATCCATTCGGCCCCATTCAGCCAATTGTTTTAAGGCGTTTATCCCCATTCAGGTGTCGATTCCTTCCTGGCGAGCGATTGCGAGCCAGCATTGTATGGTGAAATCCGGCTTCGCTGGAGAAATTTTTCTATCGAAAAATGTACAAATTTAGCTTGCTGTCAAAACTAAAAATAATATATGCTGGCTCGCTACCGCTCGCCAGGAAAATATTGACACCTGAATTGGGGTAAACGTCTTAAAACAGTAGGCTGAATGGGGCCGATTGGATACAAGCCAAAGAGAGAGGGAGAGAAAGAAAAATAAGCGAGGCGGGCTCCCTTAATAACTGTTGCCCATAATCCGGCAAAAAAGGTAGTCCCCCATCTTGATTAGAGCTAATTTGCGCAATGGAGTACGGTAGTAATCAAAACTATACTGAAAGAAAATGTTATTTTTTGTATGAAAATTGTGCCCTGATTTGGTAGTTTGTTGAAAAATAAGTCTACTACACATTATAAGGGAAATGGAGGACTCTTTAACACCTTACGAGCGGCCTAGGCGGTAATTTATACGTACCGCCCAGCGGGGGTTTTGGTCATAAATGGGGTTGTTTCCATGCTCTTTTCATGCATAAACAAGACCCAGAGCGTAATACACGTATGTATTCCTGAAAGGGCGTAAATTGAGCTTTCCAATGACACCCGAACCATCTTTCTACGATCACTGGTTGTCTTGCAATGATCGTGCAACCGAAGGGCAAAATCGCTAAAATACGGTAATTTTCTTACATTATTACGTGTGTAGCGAGTGAGTGAGGGTGGAGGAGGGTGCAATAAATCTCAGTAGGTCCACGGCGGCCGTGGCGAGCGGTCAGGCGGTAATCTATGCTCCTCCCACAGCTCCGCTCTCTCTCAGAGCACATTATGTGCTCAAAATTGCACTCGACAATAGCCGGGTGCCGCCACATAGGCCATATTTATTTCACTCGACTATAGCCGAGTGCCGCCAGTTATGGGTTAAAAGTATGAATGTGATATATATATATATTTGTTTTTTTTCTATGTGAATGAGGGAGACAAAAGGCGTAACTGTCTGCAGCGAGTGCCTCCCCCAGATTTCAAAGAGTGACAGGGCCGAAATCAAGGGGCGTTCGAGCTAAAATGCCTGGACACACGGAGTTTGAAGCAATTTAAGTATAGGAAGAGAGAAAGACTGATTCTGGGAGAGAGTTCCAGAGCTCAGCAGTTGAATAGAGGAAAGTCTGAGAATAGCATTTCACACTTGGGTTGGAGAGTTGCACAGAGTAGGGGTGGGATTGTGTTGCAAGGAGGGTACTACGTACCCTATGTAGAGGAGGTGGTATACACTGGGAAAGCTCCGAGGAACACTGATTATTGTAGTAGCAATAGAATAGCGAGAGAGATGCAACATTGCGGCGAAGAGAGAGAGATTGCAGAGAGTTGGTGAGTGGACGGAAGTTAATGATACGAAAGGCTTTCCTTTCTACTTTATCTAGGAGTGCGGTGTGAGAGGATCCTCCACACACATATGAACAATACTCAATACAAGGATGCACGGTGCCCCTGTACAGAGCAAGAAGCTGCGCAGGTGTAAAGAACCCCTTGAGGCGGTTGAGCACACCCAGCTTCTGGGAGGCTGCCTTAGCGAGACTGGTAATATGGTCTTTCCAAGTGAGTGCAGAAGAAAAAGAAACACTGAGAACATTGAGGGAAGATGAAGGGTTGATTTTTGTATTGTTGAAGAATAAGGGATAGTCCTCTGGAGGTTCCTGACGAGTAGTAAGATGGATAAATTGAGTTTTGGAAGCATTAAATGCAACAAGGTTTTCTCTACCCCAATAGTAGCTAGATCAGAATATAAGCATTTTATGGCTTCATTACGTTTACTTTTGAGGGATTGCTGGCTGGGGCGTTCTGGAAAACTAATTGAGTGGTGTAAAGTAGAGTCGTCTGCATCTGAATGGATGGGACTGGATGTACAGTTGAGAAGATCATTTATGAAAATTAGAAAGAGAATAGGAGATAGGACAGAACCCTGAGGAACACCGGAGTTGATAGGATGAGGAAATGAGCGATGACCATCCACAACCGCAGCTATGGAACAGCCGGAAAGGAAATTAGAGACAAAGGCACAGATGGAGGGACAGAAACCGAAGGAGGGCAGTTTGGAAATTAAAGATTTGTGCCAGACTCTATCGAAGGCCTTCGATATGTTTAGTGCAACAGAAAAAGTCTCACCGAAGTCCCGAAAGTTGGATGACCAAGAGTTAGTAAGATATGAAAGAAGATCACCAGTAGAGCGACCCTTAAGGAAGCCATACTGGCGATCTGAGAGCAGATTATGAGAAGAGAAATGCTTAAGAAAATTGGAAGCAAGAATAGTTTCAAAAACTTTAGAGATACAAGAGATGAGAGCAATTGGACAATAGTTGGAGGGTTGAGAGCGGTCAACCTTTTTTGGGACAGGTTAAATGAGAGCAAACTTCCAGCAAGAAGGAAAGATGTTAGAGGAGAGACAGAGACGAAAGAGTTTGCCTAGGCAGGGGGTCAGCATGAAAGCACAGTTTTTAAGTACAACAGGAGGAACACCGTCCAGACCGTACGCCTTCTTAGTATTAAGCCCAGAGAGGATAGAATGTACATCTTTAGAAGAGATTAGGATATTAGGCATAAGTAGGAGAGAGGGGGGTGGAGAGGGAGGAATAACACCGGAATCATCCAAGCTAGAGTTTCTGGCAAAAGTTTGAGAAAAGAGTTCAGCTTTGTCAGAGGAAGAAGTGATGGTTGTGCCATCAGAGTGGAAAAGGGGAGGGAAAGACGAGGAAGAAAAGTTGTTGGAGAGGTTTTTGGCTAGATGCCAGAGAGCTTGGGAAGAGCTAGAGTTGGATAGTTCAGTGCATTTATTATTGATGAAAGTGTGCTTGGCAAGTCGAAGAACAGATTTGGCTTGATTCCGTGCAGAAACATAAGAAGAATGAGATTCTTGAGTTTTAAGGCGTCGGTAACGTTTGAATGCTTCCTCCTTGTTGCGGACAGCAGTAGAACAAGCGTGACTAACCAAGATTTGTTTGCATTAGACTGAGAGAAAGAAAATGGAATGTACGCTTCCATGCCCGAGAGGATTACCTCGGTAATGCGTTCAGTACTCTCTGAGGGTCCTCGGCCATGGAAGCAGTAGTCGTACCATTGGAAATCAAAGAAGTACTGCCGAAGAGCCTCCCAGTCGGCAGCGCCAAAGTGCCACAAGCGCCATCGGCTGGGAGCATCGGATGGCCGTACTGAAGAGATAGGACAGGTGACGGAGATAAGTTTATGGTCAGAGGAGCCCAAAGGAGAGAAAAGATTGACAGTATAAGAAGAAGGGTTAGAAGTCAGAAATAAGTCAAGAATGTTGGACTGATCTACGAAGCGATCCGGGATATGGGTGGGTTGCTGGACCAGCTGCTCTAGGTCATTTATGATAGAAAAGACGTAGGCTTGTTCACCAGGTGGGTCAGTAGAGTGAGAGGAGAGCCATTGGCGGTGGTGAACGTTGAAATCTCCTAAGATGGAGATTTCAGAGAAGGAAGAGATAGATAGAATGTGTTCCACTTTAGAGTTTAGATAGTCAAAGAATTTGGGAAAGTCGGTAGAGTTAGGGGAAAGATAGACAGCACAAAAATATCTAGTATGAGAATGACAGGATAGTTTGAGCCATAAAGTTGAGAATTCAGAGGAGTCGAAATCGGGAACACGAGAGCAAGTGAGTTTGTTGTGCACGCATGCACAACATACGCCTTTGGCTTTGAAACTAGGATAGAGAAAGTAGGAGGATACAGAGAAGGGGCTGCTGGCAGTTGCTTCAGACACCTGAGTTTCGGTGAGGAAAAGAAGATCAGGTTTGGAGGAGGAGAGATGGTGTTCGATAGAGTGAAAATTAGAGGAAAGGCCACAAATATTGCAGAAGTTGATAGTAAGAGTGACAGGCTGTGGTCCAGAGTCTTTAGAGGGGTTGTCAGGGGAAGGTCGGGCATGTGTGGGGGTATTTATACCCCCCCCCCCCTGGGGACTCCGATACTGGTGTGACGCATGTCGAGTATGAGCATGCTGTACAGAACGCCCAGTCAGGCCCCACTCTCGCTAGGATCGTCAGGGCAGGAACTTTGGCTGTAGTCTGTGTAGAGTTTCCTAACTTAGTTTATGTGAGCCGTTGTACTATAAGTATTATAAATATGTATTTTGTTTTCATCTGAGTCAACGAGTTCTATTTTATATCATTAGTTATAAGTATTGTGTGTGGGACTTATATGTAATGATGAGAGGAGAGAGAGAGAGATATTACGTAACGGGGACCAGTGAGTGCGCCACGCGGGCAGATAGGCCTAATTCCCTCCTCCCTCCTCCCTTCCTCCCTCTCAGCGCGTGGGAAGTTCTTTGTCGATCCCAGATTGAGAGAGAATATGACGTCATGATTGCCAGTGGGCGGTCCTTAAGTAGTTTGAGATATGCCGCTAGAGGGCCGAGTATAAAAAGAGAGGTTCTTGCCACCATTTCTTCAGAACTCATCAGGCAAAGCGACCTCTCATATCCCTTGCAACTATCCATATTCTTCCGACTGATGTGAACTTTCTCTACTCTCTGAACAGCCTATCTTCTTCTCTTCTCGTCCCTGTTTAACCTCCATGACCCCTTTGGTGCAGATTTAGTCAGCCAAAGTATTATCGCTTGAGTTCTCACGAGATAAGTGCCTGTTAGATAGCCTATTTTTGGAAGGGTTAACTAGAATAGGATTGATTGATGTTTGTTGCACTCGTATATGCATTTCCCTGTGTGCGATTATTCATGTTCCTGTTTTCTGCTGGTTTAGGCAATGCTAGACTGGGATAGGGTTTCTGAGTTGTGATTTCCTATGAGTACTAGGTTGCGGTTGAACCAGTACAATTGCAACGGAGACGTGGAACGCCTAGGTGGTCTTTCTGACTGTGTACCGTGGGAGTTTAGCACTGTGTTGCGAGTGAGGGCTTTTGCCTGTGCCACCCAACACTGTGCTATCTCATTTGCTTGACTTTGAGAGGATCGCCAGGAGAGAACCAGATACTAGTGATCTGGATCTCTCAAGAGAGCATCCCGTCAATTACCGTAATTTGGCCGCACAGTCTTAAGGACCTCGCTAGGCTACGAGCCGCTTGCTCAGCCATTGTCTCTTAACCTTAGATATCCCAGCTAGACTTTGCTCGACCAGCAGATACAGTATAGTATTGAAGCTTCTCCTTATGTATATTATTGTTTAAGCACTATTGATTTCATGTGTGGCACGCTTAGCTACTTCAGAGATTAGTGGCCCACGAGCACAATCTTAGTAGGCTATTGCCAGTGCATTGTCGGAGTACTTCTTCTTAATGTTTGCCATATCCTATTGCTTATTCTTATAATTCTTCTTATGTCAATTTAAAGCCTTTAATTACCAGTGAGTTATTCATTAAATTGCTGTTCAAAATCCGATACTTACTTCTTATGAGTATTCGAGAAGCATCTAACTTATCAGAAGATTCCTTGCTTGATGCTCGAGGACTATTGTTTAACGTAACGTAATAGTGCCGATCCGAAGTAGAGGGTGGAGGACTTCTTAAGTTCTTAGTTCAAGGGTGGATTACTTCGGCTTCGGCCAACACTATTCTTTAGTGTTGTAGTACTTTCTTCTTTGTTTGATTGTTGACCAGACTAGATAACTCCCGTCTTGCTATTAGTCTGTTGTGTGAAACGCTAGTACCGAGTTCTTGTATACCCCGTTATAGCAGATAGAACTCTGGAGGGTAGTGGCGTTTTTTGTTCGGCTGGCAGTACTCTGGGGTTGGGATCGTGTGTTTCCGTTGTGGCAGCGAGCCATACTCGAGTCCTGTGTAAGAGCCCTAGTGTACCCGAGTGCCCGGTCGTAACAAATGGCGACCTTGCTTAGGATTTTGTGAACAGTATAATTTTTTGCAGAGTTGTACAACATTTGTTTGTTCGTACTTTAGCGTACATATTGAAGAATATTTTTTTTTTTTGTAAGGCAATTAGGAGAGCATTTAAGAGACTCCAGTTAATTTAGTAATTAGTGCTTGCATAAGGGAGTTTAACACTTTTGTCTCGAGAATTTTTTGGTGAACTTCAGTATGTCGGGCCCTAGTACTGACGAGGAGCGAGAGATGCTAAGTGAGGAGGTGCCGTTAGTAACTAGTGAGGAGGATGCTAGACTTTTTGTGAGTAAGCGGTACCACGTGACGGAGGAGAGGCTGACTGGGGTGAATGTTTATGGCTTGCACCTGATAGCCAAGGTTTTGGGTCTATCCAATGTAGGAGGGATGTCCAAGGGGGAGCTGATTTCCTGGGTGTTGCGTGGGCGACATGGGGTTTCGGAGGAGAGGGCGTTTGGGGGGGTTCCTCCCCAGATCCCCTCTCACTCGACTCCCACAGTGCCGTCCACTCAGTTGCCGGAGGTTAGCACTCTCCCACAGAGGGATGAGCATTGGAAGATTGGAGTGCCCTCGGGCGGTGCGTATGGTGGTTCCCCAGTTCTTGCCCCCCCTCCTTCAGTAGTGGCAGCTCCCTCTTCCGGCCTGTCTCCTGAGATGATATTTAAACTCGAGCTTGCTAAAATGGAGAATGAGACTAGGAGGCATGAGACTGAGGTTAGGAAGCAGGAGAATGAGACTAGGAGGCATGAGATTGAGGTTAGGAGGCACGAGGCTGAGCTTAGGTACGACTCAGAGAAATATTGTGCTCAAATAGATTTAGATAAGACTCGTGCAGAGTCGACAGGGATTCGGATGGGCCGTGAGGGCCAAGTAAGAGAACAGTCCTTGTCCCACTTAGTCAAGTTGGTGCCGGCATTTAGTGAAACTGAAGTCACAGAATTTTTTAATCGTTTTGAGAAGAAGTGTAGGGAGCATAATTGGCCTGAAGAGAAGTGGGCAGCTCTGGTCTCCTCAAGACTTACGGGTAAGGGTCTGAAGGCTTATGATGCACTGCCTTTAGAGTCTTGCATTGACTACCCAGAATTGAAGAGAGCTGTCCTACGGGCATACGAGTTGCAACCAGAAACATATCGATTGAAGTTTCGGGGTGTTACAAAGACTAGGGAGGCGACCTTTCTTGAGCATGCCCGGGACTTAAAAGATGCACTTACAAACTGGACACGTTCTGAGAAAGCTGAGACGGCCGAACAGTTGACGGAGCTGTTTCTGCTCGAGCAGTTTTATAAGTGTACAGGTGCAGAAATGACTTTAACTATTAAAGAAAAGAATCCAAAAACTCTACAGGAGGCAGCTGAGATGGCTGACCTCCGGCTATCATTAATTCGTGGGTGCGGGTCTGCCCAGCGTAGTGAGGCAGGTAACAAGGGGCGTGACGCCCCACCCCCCCGAGTTAGTAATATATCTTATGCAAACAAGTACAAGAGTTATGATACCAAGACTGACCACAAGACTAGCACCGTCCCATTTAAGAAGGGGCCGGGCCCTTCCCAGTACCAAGGGAAGCCCAAAGGGGAGTTAGAGTGTTATCAATGTCATAAAAAGGGGCACTTTGCAAGAGTCTGTCCTAGCAAACCACCTACAGCAGCTGTGTCTTTGGCCTGCAACATTGGTGTGTCTCTGAAGCCTTCTGAGTTTGCCCGGGGCAGTTCGTCAGAGGCTGAGGCACAGCCAATGCAGAAGCACCTGGGAGGCTCGAACCCTGCTCAGGATGTTTTTTGCGACCATAGAGGACGGGGTTGCGTGATGTGGGCGGGGCGCAAGCATGGAGTAGAGGTCTTGCGTGATACAGGTGCTTCCCAGACTTTGATGAAAAACTTGACTGGCTACCCTATAAATGCGGCTCGGGTGGTGGTGGTGCAGGGTATTAATGCAACTCGGTCATACCCGCTGGTGCGGTTGGAGTTGGAGGTGGATGGTGTGGCACGTGAATTGGATGTTGGGATTGTGGAGAAACTGCCAGTGGAGGGCGTCGACCTTCTTCTCGGCAACGACTTTGCAATGCCCGCTTCTGAGGTTCTACCCTTAGTCGTTGCCGAGAGGCCGGCCGACGTGAGTAGGGAAGAGCGAGAGTGGGTCGAGCGGTGCCAGGCACAACCCATGGCGTGTGCTGTCACCCGAGCTCGGGCAGCTAAAGTGTCACAGCCTAGTCCTCCGTCTTCAGACCAGCAGAGGAACGATCAACAGGAGGAGGCTAAAGCTGGAGTTGGTTTTAAGAGTTTTGACTCGGCGGCTCTCCTGGGTGATTCAGTATTAGCACCATTACTTAGTTCTGGAGTAGCCCCTGGGCCTGTCATCGAGAGTGACGAGGCTGGGCATGACGAGTCTCCACGACAGCAACGTTATGAACATCGAGAGAGACAGAGGGAGCAGCTCAGTATCGGGGAGGGTCATGCATTGCTCCGGGAGCAGTTAGATCGCTTGGCACCCTCAGATATACGTCGGTTGCAGCTGGAGGACCCTGAGCTCCAAACGTGTGCTAATGGAGCTGTGGAGCTCGACGAGGACGGTGATGCACAGCCGGGAGATTTTTTTTATTTAGATGGCATCCTGTATCGGCGTTTTCAAGACCCTAACCGTAGCTGGAAGATGGGGTCCGGGGTAGTGGACCAGTTGATGGTGCCGCGGGAGTGCAGGGATAGCCTACTGAGTTTGGCGCATGACACACCGCTGGCAGGACATTTGGGGGTAAGAAAAACGGTGGCGGCTTTGGGGAAGTTGTTTTGGTGGCCGGGGATGAAGTCTCATGTGCAGTCCTGGATAAACTCATGTGATATTTGTCAACGGGTCGGGAAACCAAACCAAGTTATTCCTAAAGCTCCGTTGCACCCTATTCCTGTAATTGGGCCACCTTTTAGTAAGATTGTTGTTGACATGGTTGGTCCCCTCCCTCCCACAAAGGCTGGTAATAAATTTTTGTTAACCATCATGGATGTTGCCACTAGATACCCCGATGCATACCCCATGAAAAACGGCATGGCTAAGACGGTAGTCAGTAACTTGTTGTGGTACTTTTCAAGGTACGGGTACCCGGAGGAGATTCAGTCTGATCAGGGGTCCAATTTCACCTCCAATCTCTTTAAGCAAACAATGCAACAGCATGGAATACGGGCGGTGGTATCGTCAGCGTATCACCCTGAGAGCCAAGGGGTGCTTGAGCGGTGGCATGCCACCCTTAAAAGCATGCTCAGGTGTTATTGTGCTGATAACGGAAGAGATTGGGATCTTGGATTGCCGTATGTACTGTTTGCTGCTCGGGAAGTGCCTGGTGAGAGCCTGGGATTTAGTCCAAACGAGCTGATTTTTGGACACCGAGTCAGGGGCCCCCTTAATATGCTGCGGGAAATTTGGGAAGGAACTGTGCCGCCTTGTTCCTTGTTGAAGTATGTGTTTGAAAGCCGTGAGCGCATGCTTAAGAGTCTGGAGATGGCAGGTCGGAATTTAACAGGGTCACAAGCTTTAATGAAGGACAGGTATGATCGCAAAGTGAAGCTCCGGGAGTTCATTGTGGGACAGGAGGTGTTGATTTTGTTGCCTTTGGTGGGTAACCCCTTGTCGGCGAAGTATACTGGACCCTATAAAATTGTGGAGAAAATTTCGGACCTAGATTACCTTGTTGCCACTCCAGACAGGAGGAAGAAGAATCAGTTATGTCACGTGAACCTGATAAAAGAGTATGTGAGGCGCCCCTCTGAGCCTCTCACTGTCCCTGTGTTGGCTTGTTGCGGCCGTGGTGGAGAAGGAGAGGGGGACAGTCAAGCTTCAGAGGAGGATAGCTGGGATCACCATGTTTCAGCGGATCAGTGGGCGGGGAACTCGAGCCTAAGGGCTGACGAGGCTATAGCCCATTTGCCTGAGCCGCAATTTGAAGCTATCCGTCAGTTGCTCGGTTTATACCCCACTGTATTCGCTGAACATCCAGGCCTCACTACTCAGGCTATGCATGATGTTGACGTGGGGCACCATCTACCCTTTAAGTCAATCCCATACCGTGTGCCCCCCATAAAACTACCCGCTCTGAGGGATGAGTTGGAGTATATGCTCGGTAGAGGGTTGATAGAGAAAGGTACCGTTAAATGGACTTCCCCCGTAACACTGCAGCCTAAACCAGATGGCAAGGTACGCTTCTGTATTGATTTCCGTAGGCTAAACGGTTTGACTCCAACTAACCCATATCCTCTTCCTCGGGTTGATGATAGTGTTGATAAAATTGGTAATGCTCGGTTTTTGTCTAAAGTTGATTTAGTAAAAGGTTACTGGCAAGTACCTTTGTCCGAGCGCGCTAAAGAGGTATGTGGTTTTGTGGTGGACGGGAGTACTTACCGGTGTAATGTTATGCCCTACGGACTTAAGAATGCACCAGCAACGTTTCAGAACCTGATGAATGAAATTGTCAAGGACATTCCAAATTGCACCGTATACTTGGACGATGTAATCATTTATGATGACGACTTTGAGAGCCATTGTGAGCACCTGGAGACCTTGTTCCGGAAACTTAGTGAAGCAAGTCTGGTAGTAAATTTGGCAAAGTGTGACTTCGTAAAAGCCACTGTGCAGTACCTTGGGTTTGTAGTGGGAAGGGGACAGGTGTGCCCCCCTCAGAACAAGGTACAGGCTATCAATAAATTTCCGCACCCAACCACCAAGAAGCAGATCATGAGATTCTTGGGTATGATAGGCTACTACAGACGCTTTATAAAAGGTTAC
>JBAKBP010034993.1:0-20057 GCA_037953745.1 Lithodes maja | reverse complement strand
CTATTTATATATATATATATATATACAGTATATATATATATATATATATATATATATACATATATATACTGTATAATATATATTACAGTATATATGTATATATACCGGTATATATATATATATATATATATATATACAGTATATATATATATATATATATATTTTAGTTTTATCGCTAGACCTTCATCAAGCTTAAAGACACACCCCAAGATCCCCCTTCAAGATAAATTTGTAAACAAATTCGGTACATTTCCTCTTCAAACTACAGGCACGCTATCGCTCGCCAGGACACACCTAAATGGCACAAAAGGTCTTCAAATTGACAAGGAAATTAGGCGGAAAATTAAAATCGCCAAACTAATGGGCCGAACGTCGTAGAATCTCAAAACTAAAGGGGCTAAACATGAGGGAGAAGGGGCTGAAGAATGACCAACCATCCCCCCTTAAGGCTATTATGACGCTTTTTGATAATTTATTCTGGCTATCATTAAACGATTTTATTCAGTTTAGGAAGAACGTTTGGGAGCTAGCAAGTTATTTAGGAGAGTGTTTACCCCTTTAATTCCTAAAAAAAACTTCTTATAATTTAAAAGCCGTCTAATAATAACCAATATTAAGTGTTAATTATGTGTCCTAAAATACGGAAAGTTAATGGTCTTATATATTACATTAGAAGATATTAAACAAATTAATGGGCCATCAAACTACTAAATAGCCATGGGTGGTGGGCAAAAGATGTCCGATAGCTTTGTATTTAGTGGCATTTATTGATTTATTTAGTTTTTAATTGGTCAAAGTGTATAATTGTAGTTATCATCGTTAACAATAAAATAATAACAAATCTCCCACTCTCTTTCTGGTATATATATATATATATATATATATATATATATATATATATATATATATATACAAATACACACACAACATATACCGGTATATATACTCAGGCACAAAACCCCATCAGGTAAGGTCAGGTGAAGGTATTGGTGGATAAACTTTTACAACGGCACCTCGTAACTACTTTCTACTTCTCCTGTTTTCTGAAGAGTGTAGAGAGGGAAGAAGGGGTGTTGGAAAAAGGGAAGCTGTTGGAGTGGCTTTGTTATGTGTTATATTAATCTGTATAAGTCGTCGAGGTTTCCTCCGACTGGGTGCGAGCATGTGTAACACGCTAGGACGTACTACCGTACCACATCCACTAAATGTCCGCCTTGGCTGGGATCGAACCCAGTTCAAGCATATTCACACGTGAACGTGCTCTCCACTCGAACGCCGCGGCTCTTCCATAGCCGAGGGTGGCCGGTTCGAGACAGAGCCCTAGCAGAAGCAACATTTAAAGTACCAATTTTTAGGGTCCGGGACCACTTTCACGTTCCCTCGCCCCTTAGGGTCCGTCTGCACCAAACCCGCAACTAGACATATTCCGATGGCAATGTGTTCTATCACTTACATCAGAAATGAAATACTTCATAATACATAATAAGGACCCTTTCAACCTGCAAAAGCAGATTATATCAGGCATACTTTGGTGTAGCAGTTTGAACGGCTGATCGAAAATGTGAGGTAATTCAACGGATTATTCCATATCGTTCTTTGTCTGATGTAACCGATCGTACACATTTACGTCAGAATATGTCTGGTTGCGGGTTTGGTGTAGACGGACCCTTATAACTGTGTCTGGTTGCGGGTTTGGTGTAGACGGACCCTTATAACTCTGTCTGGTTGCGGGTTTGGTGTAGACGGACCTTTATAACTCTGTCTGGTTGCGGGTTTGGTGTAGACGGACCCTTATAACTCTGTCTGGTTGCGGGTTTGGTGTAGACGGACCCTTATAACTCTGTCTGGTTGCGGGTTGGTGTAGACGGACCCTTATAACTCTGTCTGGTTGCGGGTTTGGTGTAGATGGACCCTTATAACTCTGTCTGGTTGCGGGTTTGGTGTAGATGGACCCTTATAACTCTGTCTGGTTGCGGGTTTAGTGTAGACAGACCCTTATAACTCTGTCTGGTTGCGGGTTTGGTGTAGACGGACCCTTATAACTCTGTCTGGTTGCGGGTTTGGTGTAGACAGACCACTATAACTCTGTCTGGTTGCGGGTTTGGTGTAGACGGACCCTTATAACTCTGTCTGGTTGTGGGTTTGGTGTAGACGGAACCTTATAACTCTGTCTGGTTGCGGGTTTGGTGTAGACGGACCCTTATAACTCTGTCTGGTTGCGGTTTGGTGTAGACGGACCCTTTTAACTGTCTGGTTGCGGGTTTGGTGTAGACGGACCCTTATAACATTGTCTGGTTGCGGGTTTGGTGTAAACGGACCCTTATAACTCTGTCTGGTTGCAGGTTTGGTGTAGACGGACCTTTATAACTCTGTCTCGTCTAGGTGAATGTTACAAGGGGGGGGGGGGAGGATTCCTAGCCCGCTAACCCCATAAGGAAAAGTAGGACAGTAAAAGAGACCGACAGGAACGGCTAAGGTTGGGTAGAGGATGACAAACCTCACTCTGGATAGGACTAGCCTTGAATATTATGAATATATTTGGTATATGCATTTCAAGCTTAGTTAGGATTTGGTTAGGTGTATTTGTTTTCTCTTGAAAATGCGATTCTAAATTTACAGTTAATATTAGTTGGATTTTTTAATTTGACCTCTTATGCGTGTTTGATCCGGACACAGTTGAATTATTTAGAAAAGGCTGAAGCAGAATACTTTAATATATTCAGGATTGTATTTTGATCTACAGTATGCAAAGGACAATAAACTGAACTTCAAAAACTACTTTTTCAAGAAGATGATATACATACATATTGAAACATTACTTCGAAAGGGCACAGAAGAGTTCAGTGTAGTATTCAGACCGCGAGTATCCCCTACTCTCTCCCGCACAAACAGCTGATCGACGCGGACCAAACCACACCTCCAGTCGTATGATAAACAGTAAGAAAAAACTATGTATAGTCTGTAATATTGGTTTCAACAATAGGAGTTCACTTTTACAATGCAACAGTTGTAATGAAATTGTTCATAACCGATGTACTTACGTTAACAGTAGAAACAAAGTTGAATGTGTTAAATGTAGGAACTCAGCTGTACAACATCGCGAATCTATTTGTTTTATTTGTGAATCACTCATAACACGACGTCAGAAGATCCAAAACTGTGTAAAGTGTAAACAGGTAGCTCACATGAAGTGCATCTCTAAGAAGACCAACAGTGAAGAACGGGAATTCCTTTGCAATAAGTGTGCCTTGCATTCATTACCGAATATTAATGTAAATGATCCAAGTATTAACAACTCAGAATCCAGCCAGGACACATTCAAAATCAAAGATGAATACAGAGTGTTCACCAACAAAGGGCTCCATCTTATCCACATTAACGCCAGATCAATGTACCATAAATTGTCAGAAATAAACTTGTTAGCTAATAAGGCCAAAGCTTCAATAATTGCAATCACAGAAACCTGGCTGGATTCAAGTATAAACGATGGTGAAATAAACATTCAAGGTTTCAACATGGTTAGGAATTATCGCAATAGGCATGGGGGAGGAGTATGTCTGTATGTAAAAAACAACCTCACACACACAACTAGGACCGACCTCCATGTAGAAAAGCACGAAGTCTGTGGATCGACCTACACCTGCCGAGGACAAGACCCATCACAATTGGGGTATGTTATAGGCCACCAGCCGACACACAATTCTTGACCAAATTTGAACGAACTATGTCATCGCTAGACCCTCGGAATGAATCCATCATACTAGGGGATTTTAACCTGTGTTACAAACAACGAAATGATAGGGCTTGTACGAGAATATAGGCATATACTGACAATGCACAATCACAAACAACTCATCACAACCCCCACACGTATCTCTGAGAACACTGCCACAATATTAGACCACATAAACTGTAACAGAGAGGACAAAATATCCCAATCAGGGGTTATACAGACTGGGATAAGTGATCACTTCGTCACATATTGCACACGGAAAACCACAAAAATTACCCTAGAGAATCACAAGATTATCAAAACAAGGTCACTCAGAAACTACAATAAGGAAACATTTCTGGACATTTTATGGAATACAGACTGGTCTCCAGTGTTTGGAAGTACAAATGTTAATGACGCATGGGTTGGCTTCAGAACCATCATCACAAACATCCTAGACGAAATAGCTCCTCTGAAAGACATACGAATTAAAGCAAGGTCAGACCCATGGATCAACAATGACATACTACACCATCTGGAACACAGAGACAATCTGTTAAAAAGGCTAGCGAAACATAGACAGGATCAAGGTCTGAAACATGAGTTCAACAGGGCCAGGAATAAACTAAGTAGGAAAATAAAATCAGCGAAAAATAATTATTTTCACAATAAGGCAGAGGAATATCAGAATAACCCAAAGAAACTATGGAGGCACCTAAAAACAACAGGCTACAGCAACAAGACAAGGGATTCGTCTAACACTAATATTGCTCTCACCATTAATGATCAGGTTTGCCACGATAAACGACAAATTTCAACCTACTTCAACTCCTCCTTCACTTCCATAGCAAACACACTTGCACAGAACCTACCTCAACCTCTCAATAAATACACGACAACAACGGCCACCTTTCGTAATTTCTACAGAGATAAAGACATACACCCGAACACATTTAGATTGCAAAATGTTACACCAAAATACACTTTTGACGAGCTGTCTAACCTAAATGTACATAAGAGCACAGGACCAGACAAAATTCCTGCCAAATTTCTACGAGATGGAGCCATTGGTATAGCAGGCCCCCTAACCCACATCATCAACTTGTCAATTAACACCAACACAGTACCTGCTGAACTGAAGGAAGCTATTGTAACCCCTCTATTCAAGAAAGGAAATAAACTAGAAGTTGGCAACTACAGACCAGTTAGCATATTATGTATTGTATCTAAAATCCTTGAAAGACCGGTATACACCCAAATTGAACACTACCTCAAACAAAATGATCTATTCTATAAGTTTCAATCAGGTTTCAGATGCATGTACTCGACAGACTCCTGTCTCATTCACTTAACGGATCACATTCGTAAAGAAATGTCTAAAGGTAACTACACCGGTATGGTTCTTCTTGATCTACAAAAAGCGTTTGACACAGTAGACCATGATATCCTATGTAATAAACTACAAGCTATGGGCATAGGGTCTGTGAACTGGTTTAAATCTTATCTTAGTGGTAGAACCCAAAGAGTCAAAATTGATGATAATATATCTGATCCTATGCCAATTAACTGTGGGGTCCCGCAGGGAAGCATCCTTGGTCCCTTACTCTTTCTCTGTTATGTGAACGACATGGAACTGAGCGTCTCATGTAAATTATTACTGTATGCAGACGACAGCGTGCTTCTGGTTTCAGGAAAAGACCCAATAAGTATTGCCGCTTCACTTTCCAAAGAACTAGCATCATGTAGTGAATGGCTAGTGGACAATAGACTATCTCTTCACCTGGGCAAGACGGAAGCCATCTTATGTGGAACAAAACGCAAACTGAAAGACATTGTGGGCTTCTCGGTCAACTGTAATGATATTCCTATAACAACAGTGTCACAAGTTAAATATCTCGGACTGAAACTGGACGCGAGTTTGTCAGGTGAAACAATTTTGGAATCTATCCTGAGTAAGTGTAGAGCACGTATAAAATACCTGTATAGACAGGTGGGATGCTTGCCCGCGGCGACCAAAAAGACCCTCTGCCAAGCGCTTGTTCAATGTCATTTTGACTATTCTGTGTCATCCTGGTACTCTGCATCATCTAAATCAGCACAGCACAAACTTCAGGTCACTCAAAATAAAATGGTTAGGTTCATGCTGAACCTAGGACCCAGATCACATGTTGGCCAGGAACAACTTCAGTCACTAGGTATGCTCAATGTCTCTGACAGGGCCAAACAAATCAGGATAACTAATGCCTTCAAAATGTTCTATGACAGAGCTCCAGAGTATCGAAAGAATGATTTTGTTAAAGCAAATGAGAGGAGTGGACATAATACAAGAAACATGATGTTTAATTTTAAGGTCCCGAGAATCCAAGGACAGGGTAAGCAAACATTCTTCTTCACTGCCATCGAAGACTGGAACGACCTACCCCAGTCAGTCCGTGAAAAGAGAACACTGTATTCCTTCAGACGTAGCCTGAAGGAACACTTGAACCGGACAGCTGCGAGAAGGGAGCACCAAGCTTATGTCTACTACTAAATACGACATAAGAGATAGACAAACCAAACTGAAATGATTACTGATTACGGATTACTGATATTTACTATAGGATGTAAGGTATCTTAAAATAACTCCCTAGAAATACTTTTTCTAAAGTATCTATTTCTTTATCCTCCCCTTTTCCCCAGCTAACCTAATCCCACAAGGACCCCAATGGAAATACGCCTAACGGCCTTATTGGGCTATCCTTAGTTGGAATTATGCAAGGCTGGTACATGTCATATTTGTAACAAACTATGTGGTACCAACTCTGTAAATTGCTGACTGAATAAATATTATTATTATTATTATTATTATTATAGAATGAGGGAAAATAAAACGTTGTCTGCTGCTCTTTCTCTTACACCCAATAGTAATCAGTTTCCATCCAGTGAATCGAAATATATAGATTGAAGTCATCAAAATATCACTCATTTCTACAGTATATTCATTAATGTTACAGACATATTACTCTCAAATTCTTTTCAGTGCTTTGGCCAATATACAAAGTATATAATGATGAATAAAACAGAATATATTAGACCTACAGAGACATATGGCAAGGATTCCTAAAGTTTCGAATCCTTGCCAAATGTTTCTGTAGGCCTAATATATTCCGTTTTATTCATCATATATACTTTGTATATTGGGCAATGTACTGAATAGAATTTGAGAGTAATATGTCTGTAACATTAATATATACTGTATATATAGTATATTATACTATATATATATATATACTGTATATATATATATACTGTATATATATATATATATATATATATATATATATATATATATATATATATATATAAGAGAGAGAGAGAGAGAGCCCCCCCCCCCCCCCCCCCCCAAGTGACCACAGGTCTGGATGGATATCCTGACTTCACACCATCCATCTTAGTATACCCGAGATGCCAGGACTGGTATGTTGCTGTACCTTTAGTGTTAGTAGGGTACCTTGCAATACACCCATCAACCTGTCTGTACACCGTGTTGCTCGAACATCTCCTAAATAATGGTGTGTGGAGGCTAGACAAGACTGGTGACGTGTGTGTGGCTGTGTTAGGTGTCAGGGGGTAAATTGGTTAAGGGAGCCCACCTCGCTTTTTTTTCTTTTTCTCTCCCTCTCTTTGGCTTGTATCCATTCGGCTTGTATCCATTGTTTTAAGACGCTTACCCCCATCCAGGTGTCAATATTTTCCTGGCGAGCGGTAGCGAGCCAGCATATATATTTGTTTGTTTTGACAGCAAGCTGAATTTGTACATTTTTCGATAGAAAAATTTCTCCGGAAAAGCCGGATTTCTCCAAACAATGTTGGCTCGCTATCGCTCGCAAGGAAGAATTCGACACCTAGATGGGGATAAACGTCTTAAAACAGTTGGCTGAATGGGGCCGAATGGATACAAGCCAGGGGAAGAGAGAAAAGGAGAAAAAGATACAAAACAAAACCGGTGACCCCCCTAAGCTCGCCCTCACCACAGACGCCTGAAGAGTAGAGAATATGTGTGTTTGAAGAGAGGCGAATGTGCAAATTTTTGGTATAGTAAGGACATGGTTTGATATGGAACTCTTCAACGATTTGAGGAGCGTTTGTTATCTTTTCTCTTTCTAGTTACGCAATATCCGGTATTTCTTCCTACATTGTATTATATGGTATAAGCTAGAGTGGGGACTGGTGAACTATAATTATTATGTAATCAAAGTTATTATAAAAGTAGAAGCAATTATATTACAATGATATCATGGTTGCAGGAAAACGCGCAACCAACATAATAAGGTAAATATAATTTCTATGGTCTGTATACCTAACTCATTAGCAAATTTTGCAGTGTTAAGACATTATTCATTATTACGTTTGCTTTGTATGTGTCCTATAATGCTAATGCAATATACAATTGCACTATTATTTTAGTGCCACACGAAAATGCTGTTTAATGTTTTCTCAAACTTAACATAAAAATATAGCAGACAAAACTCCCCAAAGAAAAACCGCTTGAGTATAAGCATTTGGTGATGTGTATTACGGACTTTAAATCTCACTAGCTACAACATATAAACAAAGTTGAAATTATGTAGGTAGGATACGACTTCTGACTGTAACTGTGCACTAATAACTTGGCTAACATTTATGTACACTAATAGCATTATGCCTTCTTATATTGAGCGGTATTGTGTGTGTGAGAGAGAGAGAGAGAGAGAGATAGAGAGAGAGAGAGAGAGTTACATATATACACAGACCCTGAGGTCCTTACTAGGTGAACTTTAAACTTCATTTAATTTCACTCTAGCTTTTTCTAGATAGAAGTCTAGTCTCGTATTAAAAGCGTTAACCCTTTGAAGATTATGACGCATTTCGACAGCTTAATATGACTCCTTAGACGATTTTATACAGACTAGGAAGGATCTGTAAGAATTATAATGGTACAGACCATCTCAATAAACCCTCTGACTTCCATATACCCTTCCTAAACTAAATACACTCGTTAAATAATAGCAAGAGAATACAAAATGCGTAATGAGATCTTGAAAGGGTTAATTGTGTCGCTCACCATCACCCTCGCTGGCAGTTTGTTCCACGCGGTCACCACTCTATAATAATAATAATAATAATAATAATAATAATAATAGGTGAAGAAACTCATAGTGACTTCCAGGTTCACCTTCTTGGTGTTAAATTTAATTACATTTCCGCGAGTTTTAGAATTATTATTTATTGTGAATGGTGTATCTCTGTGGACTCTGTTAAAGCCTTTCAGTATCTTAAAGCACTCAGTTGGTTGACTCCTCAGTCTTCTCTTTTTTTAACGAGAACAAATTTAATCAATCTTTCACGAGAGAGTGAGAGAGAGAGAGAATGCAAGTCAGCACACCTCTGCATGTCGTAAACTTTGTAATTATACTTGTAGGAAATAGAGACAAATGGAGACATCAGTGGAGGGGATACTTCGTAAATACAGAGGCAATAGATGACTTGCTGGCATGACAACTTAAGTGTAGTAGACACGAAACTTTTTAACAACCTCACTCCCCCTCCTCTCTCTCTCTCTCTCTCTCTCTCTCTCTCTCTCTCTCTCTCTCTCTCTCTCTCTCTCTCTCTCTCTCTCTCTCACATTCACACAAGACTCGGAACCTTCCATTCTAACTATTCCGATGAAGGGTGATATCTTTCAACCCTTCAACTATCGTATCATCTTACATTTTACCCCCTTCCTATGACTGGAAAACCTTCAAGCACATCCTATCAAGTAAATTTAACTCCTATAAATATACCTTCTATTGGATGAACTTTCACTACAGAATGCAAACTGGGTGCAGAATGTTTGATGATGATGATGGCTATAGATAAGTAGGAGATTAGAGAGTTTTGGATAGAGGAAGAATAAGTTTAGAAATGGGAAGTACAGTAAAAGATATAAAATGTTTGGGTATCTTTCCGCTCTTGTCTAGACCTAAATAGAATAATAGAACTTTGGGATTGGGTCTTCCGTGAGCACCGAATGTTGTTCCAAGCACACACACCTACCTACATTTCTGCCACAGTCACTTAGTGTGGAGCCAGGTTAAGGAGGGGTCACCGGCTTTTTGTTTATCTTTCTCCCCTTTTTTCTCTTTCCCTGGCTTTTATCCATTCGGCCCCATTCAACCAACTGTTTTAATACGTTTATCCCCATCCAGGTGTCGATTTCTTCCTGGTGAGCGATAGCGAGCCAGCATTGTATGGAGAAATCCGGATTCGCCGGAGACAGTTTTAGCTTGCTTTCAAAACAAAAATATATATATGCTGGCTCGCTACCGCTCGCCAGGAAAATATTGACACCTGGATGGAGGTAAACGTCTTAAGACGTGTAGGCTGAATGGGGCCGAATGGATACAAGCCAAAGAGAGAGGAAGAGAAATAGAAAAAAACGAGGTGGGTTCCCTTAACACTCTCGTCAACACAACACCAATATATCCCGCAGCTAATTACTCCCTTGCTGGGGTTTCATTGGTGTCGTTGCTTCCCCAGAACGAGGCTTCACTGCAACATTCAGTCAACACATCTATATTTATGGTCTCGTTTAGAAGCCAATACGGGTGCTCTGTATTTTTACTAGTGATGGAGGTTATGGCTTCCCCCGTGGTGACAGTATTGGCGAACTGGGTAACGTGAATATATACAGCTGGTTTAAATAAACAATAATGGTTGTGCTGTCTGACCTTTAACTGTATGTGTATGGCTGGTTTGTATGCATGTATGTCTCTGTAACTGTATGTGTATGGCTGGTTTGTATGCATGTATGTCTCTGTAACTGTATGTGTATGGCTGGTTTGTATGCATGTATGTCTCTGTAACTGTATGTGTATGGCTGGTTTGTATGCATGTATGTCTCTGTAACTGTATGTGTATGGCTGGTTTGTATGCATGTATGTCTCTGTAACTGTATGTGTATGGCTGGTTTGTATGCATGTATGTCTCTGTAACTGTATGTGTATGGCTGGTTTGTATGCATGTATGTCTGTAACTGTATGTGTATGGCTGGTTTGCATGCATGTATGTCTCTGTAACTGTATGTGTATGGCTGGTTTGTATGCATGTATGTCTCTGTAATGGACAATACAATATAATTTTACCTCTATACCTTTTCATTAATTCCATTTTTGTCTTATTCATGGGCCATCCTATACGAATTGGGCTGACTGTCTGCCTGTCTCAACTAACCATCAATAAGTCTATATATATATATCTCTCCCAAAGAGAAACACACACACACACACACACACACACACACATACACATATTATCTCTCTCTCTCTCTCTCTCTCTCTCTCTCTCTCTCTCTCTCTCTCTCTCTCTCTCTCTCTCTCTCTCTCTCTCTCTCTCTCTCTCTTTCCAGACACATAGTAATTACATCAGGGCCTCATAATTATTCCCTTGATGAACATTATTTAAATTATTCAATATATTGTTGTCAGCCAAAGAGAGGGTCCAGCACCCTCCACAAATAAGGGACAGAGTTATTGTGTGCATGTAAAGCGATGGAGAGATAGATAAATGATTAAATAGGCTAGATAGATAGGAGGAAAAGCAGCATAAAGAGAGATAAACATTAATATAGAAGATAATTTAGCATGGCAACTAACGAAATAATAGTGATCGTTAAATTATACCAAACAATCATCAAGAAATATTATGAAATGAGGATCCATGTAGAGAAATATGTAATACAAATATATATATACCCCCCCCTCACCCCCCCCCCCCTTTTTCAAACACACATGAAAAATTCGGTTAAATTGTAAAATCATTGACAACTTTACTGACAAAATAGCAACATTTACAAACATTTTCGGCTGCTCTCCAGCGGCCAAAAGAATCTTTGCAACTTTAATAAATGACAAACAAGTTAAACAAAATGCTGCCTCTCCTAACTGTGCCAATGACAATGCAAGAGAAAAAATTGCTGTATAATATATAATTTTATGTTAAATGCAGTCATATGTTCAGAAACACACACACACACACACATACACACACACACACACACAGAAGAACCTTAACCCCTTATGTACTGTACTTGTGACGTCTATTTAACCTTATTCTGGCTACTATTACACGATCTTGTTCAGTTGAAAAAGGGCCTTCAGTAATTAACACGCTTCAACCTATCTCACTTAACAGTTTATACTACCACAAATCCTACTTAAGCTGCTCAAAATCGTCTAGATATAGCTAGAATGAAGTGAGAAAGACGGGGTTAAGCAATATGGCATGAATCTCTAATGTTGCTGGGTTGGGTTTCCAGGGCTCGAATACAACATAATGGGTTTGGTGATCTCATTACAGTATAGCATTACAAGCAAGATAATCAAGCGAAACACGAGAATAGCGGGGAGATGAGATGCGTGATAACAGAGGAACCTTAATGAACAATGTAAGAAAAGATTACAAGGAAGCAGGGGAAGAAAGGACCCATGTGAAGCTACTAACGAACAGGGAACAGGGATAAAGGAAAAACAGAATAAAGGAAGGAGAATCAGAGAAGGAGAGTTGTGGCTAATAATTATACAGTATGCAGGGAGAAGATGAAAGATTGATAAATGAGAATGGTGAACAAAAGAGAAAGAGAGAGAGAGAGATTTGATTTGATTTGATTGTTTTATT
This sequence comes from Lithodes maja, assembly GCA_037953745.1. Taxonomy (NCBI): domain Eukaryota; kingdom Metazoa; phylum Arthropoda; class Malacostraca; order Decapoda; family Lithodidae; genus Lithodes; species Lithodes maja. Next base: position 7,669 of record JBAKBP010034993.1, on the reverse strand, counting down.
GAGAGAAGTACAAATGTTACACAAATATAATTACAGAGAGAGAGAGAGCGAGAAAGAGAAAGTGAGAGACAGTGTGGGGGGGTAGGGGGGTTGGGGTAGCATTGTAATATGAAAAATGGTTTGGGGAAGTTTAGTCGTAAATTATGATAAAACGTATATGTAGCGGACTGAAAAGATGAAGGTAGCTAACAGAGGGATATTATTGAGATTGATGGAGGATATGTTTGTCTGATAGGGTTTCTTTATTAAGTTTTATACAGTCTTTGTTAACTCTCTCTCTCTCTCTCTCTCTCTCTCTCTCTCTCTCTCTCTCAAAATATCGGGTTTGCTATCCCTACTAGAATAAAGTCCTGACCACCGCACTGGGATCGTGAGGTCTGTATAACAATGTAAGTCTATGTAAATCTCCCAGTGGCTCACTTGATGCAGCTTTGGATTGTGGATAAATAATCGGGGGCTCGAGTCCACGATGAAACGGCCAGGATTTTTTAGAGGTGATACCCACGTTTCTGCATCCCTATGATAGGCTTCACTGACACATCATTGCCTGTTATTTGGACAAATTTAGTCATGATACAAGCAAAAATAAGCTAAGACCATCTCCAAACTTAAGGGACTATTATCTTTTGTTCTTATTGTTATTATAATAATTGTTATTATTATTATTATTAGTAGTAGTAGTAGTAGTACGGTAGTAGTATTAGTATTAGTATACTATTATCATACTTATTATTATCATATTTATTATTATCATATTGGATGGATTAGCCACACACCGCTGTAGAAAAATAGTGCTAACAAATACATAAAATGCCTCGGAGTCAGACGGACCCTAAATTGAGTGGTTAATCCTGTAAGTCCTTCAGTAAACTGGCATGGGTTGTCCCTCTTACAGGGGATAGGTTCACTTGGGGGCATTTTGTGTATGGCCACCCCCATTAAGGGGAGTAAGGCGTCTGGCAATAGATAGATAGATAGATATTATTATTATTATTATTATTATTATTATTATTATTATTATTATTATTTGTATTTTTATTTTTAGTTTCCTGCCCTGACATCCATCAATCTAAATAATATACCCAAGAAACTCCCATTCCAGGAAAATTGGCGTCTTTTTGTTTTTGGTAGAAAAATTCCTTCCTAAATAATTGCAGGTCGCGAAAATAATGATACCTATAGTAAATGGCACGAAAGACCTTAACATTGACAAGCAATTGGTCGAAAGGTCTTAAAATATCCAAATTAATGGAACGAACTTCTTAAAATCTCAAATGTATTGGGGTTAGACATGAGGGACAATGATGTCCAGAACACACAAAAAAAAACTTACCACTCATTAACCATTTTATTAAGAAAGAAACTTAGTGACTTATTCGCTTTCCAACTAAAACCATTTATGCTACCTGCTGTACAATTGTATAGCCACAGACGTGTGACTTATAGAACACCACCAATTATCTCCGTGTGTGTTTGTGTGTGTGTGGTCTTAAGGGGGGTGACCTGTTTTTATGTTTTTCTCCTTTTCTCTTTTCTGGCTTGTATCCATTCGGCCCCATTCAGCCAACTATTTTAAGACGTTTATCCCCATCTAGGTGTCGATTTCTTCCTGACGAGCGATAGCGAGCCAGCATTTTATGAAGAAATCCGGCTTCGCCGGAGACATTTTTCTATCGAAAAATGTACAAATTTAGCCTGCTGTCAAACCAAAATTTAAAATATGCTGGCTCGCTACCGCTCACCAGTAAAAAATTGACGCCTGGATGGGGATAAACGTCTTAAAACAGTAGGCTGAATGGGGCCAAATGGATACAAGCCAGAGAAAGATAGAAAAGGACAGAACAAAAACAGTCACCCCCCCCCCCCTTAAGCCGCTTAGTAATAATAACAGTTCCACAAGGGGCTACCGCACCCCTTTTGTTAAGCTTTTAGGGTGTCAACCAAGAAAATAGACATCGTTAATAGCCAGTTTCCCCTTCAGTGCTTCAGTTAGTATACTTCAGTGCGAGTATAAAGTTAATAGAGGGGAAAGAGCAACTTGTTTGAGCCCGACAACTTTCAGTCGTCTACTGTACTTCTCACTTCTCCGCTTGTTCTTCCTCTGTCCAATTGCTCTTCTTTCCTACTTTACTCCAGCCATCTGGTCTGGGGGGAGATATTTTATCTTTTACTTTGCTTCTAATTTCTCAACTTACCCTTCCCCATTCCAAGTTACTCTATGCTCTCGCTTTACTCCAGCCATCATCATCATCATCAAGTGCATAAAAGGAGGGACTGGAGTACTCAAGAAGAGGCTCCAGTCCTGTGGCTATTCTTCACTTACAATGTGGTAGCAGCTTATGCGGCTTATGTGTTACAATGTGGTAGCAGCTTATGCGGCTTATGTCTTACAATGTGGTAGCAGCTTATGCGGCTTATGTCTTACAATGTGGTAGCAGCTTATGCGGCTTATGTCTTACAATGTGGTGGCAGCTTATGCGGCTTATGTCTTACAATGTGGTAGCAGCTTATGCGGCTTATGTGTTACAATGTGGTAGCAGCTTATGCGGCTTATGTCTTACAATGTGGTAGCAGCTTATGCGGCTTATGTCTTACAATGTGGTAGCAGCTTATGCGGCTTATGTCTTACAATGTGGTAGCAGCTTATGCGGCTTATGTCTTACAATGTGGTAGCAGCTTATGCGGCTTATGTCTTTCATTGTACACTCCTACGTGCCAATGTGGTAGCAGCTTATGCGGCTTATGTCTTTCATTGTACACTCCTACATGCCAATGTGGTAGCAGCTTATGCGGCTTATGTCTTTCATTGTACACTCCTACATGCCAATGTGGTAGCAGCTTATGCGGCTTATGTCTTTCATTGTACACTCCTACATGCCAATGTGGTAGCAGCTTATGCGGCTTATGTCTTTCATTGTACACTCCTACATGCCAATGTGGTAGCAGCTTATGCGGCTTATGTCTTTCATTGTACACTCCTACATGCCAATGTGGTAGCAGCTTATGCGGCTTATGTCTTTCATTGTACACTCCTACGTGCCAATGTGGTAGCAGCTTATGCGGCTTATGTCTTTCATTGTACACTCCTACGTGCCAATGTGGTAGCAGCTTATGCGGCTTATGTCTTTCATTGTACACTCCTACGTGCCAATGTGGTAGCAGCTTATGCGGCTTATGTCTTTCATTGTACACTCCAACATGCTCTCCGATCTTTCTGAGGGGAGATTGTTCACTTAAGGGATTTTCGAGCTTCCTTCTCCCTCATGTTTAGCCCTATTAGTTTTGAGATTTTAAGACGTTCGCCCCGTTAGTTTAGCAATTTTAAGACATTTCCCCCAATTTGTCCAATTTAAGACCTTTCGCAACATTTAGGTGCCGCTATTTTCCTGGCGAGATATAGTGAACCTGTAATTTAGGAGGAATCGGCCTGTGGCCTGGACATTTTTCTACCGAATTTTTGTTTAAAGTTTGATGGAGGTCTAGGAAGCAAACTAAAAATCTCCTCTTAATGCCAGAGAAGGAATAGTGAGCTCCAACCTATGGTTAAGAATTTGAGCCGCTATTATACGTGCTTGGAAGGGATCGCTCTCCCAGTCCCTTTGTTATAGTATTTATTATAGGTCAGGATAATGGCACCCTCTCCCGTCTTTCAGAGTTTGTACAGGAAAACTTCAACGACATGTACAGTATATATTTATAAAAATCCTCATAATAGCCGAGTAATCAATATGTGAACACGGAAATTTACCGTCACTTGAAAGTAACACATAATAATTATATCTTCACAAAAAAAAAAAAAAAAAAAAAAAAAAAGAGAGTTACGCGTGGTTATCGAAAGAGTTCTAGACGCACAAAAAGGAAAGGACGAAAAATAAGACTTAAACCGAGAAGACAACCACTGCAGCAAACACGTCAACACCAAACCAGCCGAGAACAGTCACTCCTTGTTGATATGATTGTTTCCCTTTAACCAACCTTCTAATCTTACTTTCATCTTTGCTCTGTGTTATCATCATCAAAGGCTTTCTCTCCAGCCGATAGTTTTCCATTAATGATTACCTTTCACGGTTTCGCCTCGCCCCTCGTATACACAATTTATTGCGTTTACTTACATAGTCAAGTCCACTCTACCTGCGTCGTACCGTGGCATTTAACCTATTCAGTACCGGCAACGTCCTTTTAAATTTATTCTGGTTACTATTACACGATTTTATTCAGTTCTAAAATATGCCTCCATCAATTAACAGGCTTCGTACTATATCACTTAACCCCTTTTACTACCACAGATCCTCTTTAACTACACATGCTCGTCTAAATATAGCTAGAATAAAACTGTAAAGACATCGCCGGTACAGTAGGGGTTAAGATACACTGTTGCAAGTTGGAATATGTAGTTTACTATCATGCAAAAATATCTCCTTCCTTTAGAGGGAAATGCAACGATGTATGTATAATACAGTTGGTGATGTCAATTGCTTTACATTTACCATTTATATTTAAAATGTCTTGGAAAAATATACAAGAACGTTTGTCAGACAATACCGTATATTTCGGAAACCATGCTGTGAGTCTTTAATACGGTTGTTATAGAACGTTTGTCAGACAATACCGTATATTTCGGAAACCATGCTGTGAGTCTTTAATACGGTTGTTATAGAACGTTTGTCAGACAATACCGTATATTTCGGAAACCATGCTGTGAGTCTTTAATACGGTTGTTATAGAACGTTTGTCAGACAATACCGTATATTTCGGAAACCATGCTGTGAGTCTTTAATACGGTTGTTATAGAACGTTTGTCAGACAATACCGTATATTTCGGAAACCATGCTGTGAGTCTTTAATACGGTTGTTATAGAACGTTTGTCAGACAATACCGTATATTTCGGAAACCATGCTGTGAGTCTTTAATACGGTTGTTATAGAACGTTTGTCAGACAATACCGTATATTTCGGAAACCATGCTGTGAGTCTTTAATGCGGTTGTTATAGAACGTTTGTCAGACAATACCGTATATTTCGGAAACCATGCTGTGAGTCTTTAATACGGTTGTTATAGAACGTTTGTCAGACAATACCGTATATTTCGGAAACCATGCTGTGAGTCTTTAATACGGTTGTTATAGAACGTTTGTCAGACAATACCGTATATTTCGGAAACCATGCTGTGAGTCTTTAATACGGTTGTTATAGAACGTTTGTCAGACAATACCGTATATTTCGGAAACCATGCTGTGAGTCTTTAATACGGTTGTTATAGAACGTTTGTCAGACAATACCGTATATTTCGGAAACCATGCTGTGAGTCTTTAATACGGTTGTTATAGAACGTTTGTCAGACAATACCGTATATTTCGGAAACCATGCTGTGAGTCTTTAATACGGTTGTTATAGAACGTTTGTCAGACAATACCGTATATTTCGGAAACCATGCTGTGAGTCTTTAATACGGTTGTTATAGAACGTTTGTCAGACAATACCGTATATTTCGGAAACCATGCTGTGAGTCTTTAATACGGTTGTTATAGAACGTTTGTCAGACAATACCGTATATTTCGGAAACCATGCTGTGAGTCTTTAATACGGTTGTTATAGAACGTTTGTCAGACAATACCGTATATTTCGGAAACCATGCTGTGAGTCTTTAATACAGTTGTTATAGAACGTTTGTCAGACAATACCGTATATTTCGGAAACCATGCTGTGAGTCTTTAATACGGTTGTTATAGAACGTTTGTCAGACAATACCGTATATTTCGGAAACCATGCTGTGAGTCTTTAATACGGTTGTTATAGTCTAGATGGCATACAATTTTGTTTCAAACTATTGTTCCAAGCAGGTTGCATATAATTGAAGTGAGGGCTATTGTGCGATAGTTGCCGGACAGTGCATTATTTCCTTGTACAAAAATGGGCGTTACATTAGCTAATTAGGCCTGATGTTGAATGTCTTCCTTTGGAATGTTGTGCATATATATATATATATTGAGTAGAACCTCTGCGGGAGACCTAGGGCACCGTAATTTTCATATTAGAAGGACAATGAGGTTGTCCTTCTAATATATATACATATATATGTATATATATGTATGTATATATTATACATTAAGGCAACAAACAAGTATTGTATTACAAACAAATAACCTCTAATAGTTATACATTGTACAGTGTACACTACTAAATTAATAATGTGGAACAAAGGTATGAATACAAAAATATACACAAACGGTTGATGCAATGAACAATAATTAAGACTTCAAGCCACGTCAAAGCTTTACAGGAATATTGGATGTCTTGACTGACGAGGAGCGAGGCGAGACCATGAAAGGTGTTCATTATGGGGGGTCACCTGCTTGTTTTTATATTTATCTCCTTTTCTCGCTTTATCTGGCTTGTATTCATTCGGCCCCATTCAGCCAACTGTTTTAAGACGTTTATCCCCATCCAGGTGTCGATTTCTTCCTGGCGAGCGATAGCGAGCCAACATTGAATGGAGAAATCCGGCTTTGCCGGAGACATTTTTCTATTGACAAATTTACAAATTTAGCTTGCTGTCAAAACAACAAAATATATGCTGGCTTGGTACCGCTCGCCAGGAAAATTTTGACACCTGGATGGGGATAAACGTCTTAAAACAGTAGGCTGAATGGGGCCGAATAGATACAAGCCAAAGAGAGAAGGAGAGAAAGAGAAAAAAAGCGAGGTTAGCCCCCATAAGGAGAAACTATCTGCTGGAGAGAAAACCTTTGATGGTAATAACACCGCACGAAGATCAAATAAGATAAGAGGGTTGGTTATTAGCAGGAACAGAGGGAAACATTGATTGATATAGATACTAATTAATTACACGGTATAAGTGCCAAGACGAATAATAACACCACCACAAAGGGACATTGTACTTGAGAACGATCAATAGACAATATCAATTAAAGAACATCAATAGATATACTGTGTATATTTGTATAGTCCATTTCTGGAAATATATATATATATATATATATATATATATATATATATATATATATATATAGTATAACCTGCGGGGCACCCTCTTTATCTGCCTTTCCAAGTGTGTGGAGTTAAATTTGTATTATACACTTTGACAATTTATACTTGTCTCATATCCATAACATTCAAAAATACTACTTTCCTATAGGTCATGTCTATTATAATATGTGTCAAAACAATTCCAGCCGCGAAATCACATCAACATGTTTATCTACTGTACATCCTATCGTGGAATGGATATGCAGTATTGCTTCTCAAACTGCACAGGCGTCTCAATGACTCATATCTACCTACATAACAAATCAAACTGCAGTTTTTACAGAAAAAAAAATATATAATCACATACCTTTCTTATGAAAAAAAATGAGATTCGGATGGATGGGACTCGTTAGCCTTGGTCGGCAACCCATCTAGGGGAGACAACCTTATAAAATCTGGGTGGATGGGACTCGTCAGCTTTGGTCGGCAACCTATCTAGGGGAGTAAACCTGATACAAATCCGTACTCCTTATAAGGGTATGGCAGGTTAATGGATGGACTAGCCGAACACCACTGTAGAAAAATAGTGCTAACAAGATACACACAGAGCCTCGGAGTCGGATGGATCCTAAATTGAGTGGTCAATCCTGTAAGTCCTTCAGTATACTGGCTCGGGTTGTCC
>JBAKBP010034992.1:0-20057 GCA_037953745.1 Lithodes maja | reverse complement strand
AATTATCTTAGTTTTTAGGGTGATTTTAGCTGTATTATATGTCTACCTCTCGTGTAGATAGCCCAGTTATAGAGGCTCTAAATCCCGTTTTGTGTCTCCACCATACAAGACCAAATCACTTTAGTGTCCAATCTCAGAAAATAGTTTTTGAGAAATTATTATTTTGTCAATTCAATGTTAATTATCTTAGTTTTTAGGGTGATTTTAGCTCTATTATATGTCTACCTCTCATGTATTAAGATAGCCCAGTTATAGAGGCTCTAAATCCCGTTTTGTGTCTCCACCATACAAGACCAAATCACTTTAGTGTCCAATCTCAGAAAATAGTTTTTGAGAAATTATTATTTTGTCAATTCAATGTTAATTATCTTAGTTTTTAGGGTGATTTTAGCTGTATTATATGTCTACCTCTCATGTAGATAGCCCAGTTATAGAGGCTCTAAATCCCGTTTTGTGTCTCCACCATACAAGACCAAATCACTTTAGTGTCCAATCTCAGAAAATAGTTTTTGAGAAATTATTATTTTGTCAATTCAATGTTAATTATCTTAGTTTTTAGGGTGATTTTAGCTGTATTATATGTCTACCTCTCGTGTAGATAGCCCAGTTATAGAGGCTCTAAATCCCGTTTTGTGTCTCCACCATACAAGACCAAATCACTTTAGTGTCCAATCTCAGAAAATAGTTTTTGAGAAATTATTATTTTGTCAATTCAATGTTAATTATCTTAGTTTTTAGGGTGATTTTAGCTGTATTATATGTCTACCTCTCGTGTAGATAGCCCAGTTATAGAGGCTCTAAATCCCGTTTTGTGTCTCCACCATACAAGACCAAATCACTTTAGTGTCCAATCTCAGAAAATAGTTTTTGAGAAATTATTATTTTGTCAATTCAATGTTAATTATCTTAGTTTTTAGGGTGATTTTAGCTGTATTATATGTCTACCTCTCATGTATTAAGATAGCCCAGTTATAGAGGCTCTAAATCCCGTTTTGTGTCTCCACCATACAAGACCAAATCACTTTAGTGTCCAATCTCAGAAAATAGTTTTTGAGAAATTATTATTTTGTCAATTCAATGTTAATTATCTTAGTTTTTAGGGTGATTTTAGCTGTATTATATGTCTACCTCTCATGTATTAAGATAGCCCAGTTATAGAGGCTCTAAATCCCGTTTTATGTCTCCACCATACAAGACCAAATCACTTTAGTGTCCAATCTCAGAAAATAGTTTTGAGAAATTATTATTTTTTCAATTCAATGTTAATTATCTTAGTTTTTAGGGTGATTTTAGCTCTATTATATGTCTACCTCTCATGTATTAAGATAGCCCAGTTATAGAGGCTCTAAATCCCGTTTTATGTCTCCACCATACAAGACCAAATCACTTTAGTGTCCAATCTCAGAAAATAGTTTTTGAGAAATTATTATTTTTTCAATTCAATGTTAATTATCTTAGTTTTTAGGGTGATTTTAGCTCTATTATATGTCTACCTCTCATGTATTAAGATAGCCCAGTTATAGAGGCTCTAAATCCCGTTTTATGTCTCCACCATACAAGACCAAATCACTTTAGTGTCCAATCTCAGAAAATAGTTTTTGAGAAATTATTATTTTTTCAATTCAATGTTAATTATCTTAGTTTTTAGGGTGATTTTAGCTCTATTATATGTCTACCTCTCATGTATTAAGATAGCCCAGTTATAGAGGCTCTAAATCCCGTTTTATGTCTCCACCATACAAGACCAAATCACTTTAGTGTCCAATCTCAGAAAATAGTTTTTGAGAAATTATTATTTTTTCAATTCAATGTTAATTATCTTAGTTTTTAGGGTGATTTTAGCTCTATTATATGTCTACCTCTCATGTATTAAGATAGCCCAGTTATAGAGGCTCTAAATCCCGTTTTATGTCTCCACCATACAAGACCAAATCACTTTAGTGTCCAATCTCAGAAAATAGTTTTTGAGAAATTATTATTTTTTCAATTCAATGTTAATTATCTTAGTTTTTAGGGTGATTTTAGCTCTATTATATGTCTACCTCTCATGTATTAAGATAGCCCAGTTATAGAGGCTCTAAATCCCGTTTTATGTCTCCACCATACAAGACCAAATCACTTTAGTGTCCAATCTCAGAAAATAGTTTTTGAGAAATTATTATTTTTTCAATTCAATGTTAATTATCTTAGTTTTTAGGGTGATTTTAGCTCTATTATATGTCTACCTCTCATGTATTAAGATAGCCCAGTTATAGAGGCTCTAAATCCCGTTTTGTGTCTCCACCATACAAGACCAAATCACTTTAGTGTCCAATCTCAGAAAATAGTTTTTGAGAAATTATTATTTTGTCAATTCAATGTTAATTATCTTAGTTTTTAGGGTGATTTTAGCTCTATTATATGTCTACCTCTCATGTATTAAGATAGCCCAGTTATAGAGGCTCTAAATCCCGTTTTGTGTCTCCACCATACAAGACCAAATCACTTTAGTGTCCAATCTCAGAAAATAGTTTTTGAGAAATTATTATTTTTTCAATTCAATGTTAATTATCTTAGTTTTTAGGGTGATTTTAGCTCTATTATATGTCTACCTCTCATGTATTAAGATAGCCCAGTTATAGAGGCTCTAAATCCCGTTTTGTGTCTCCACCATACAAGACCAAATCACTTTAGTGTCCAATCTCAGAAAATAGTTTTTGAGAAATTATTATTTTGTCAATTCAATGTTAATTATCTTAGTTTTTAGGGTGATTTTAGCTCTATTATATGTCTACCTCTCATGTATTAAGATAGCCCAGTTATAGAGGCTCTAAATCCCGTTTTGTGTCTCCACCATACAAGACCAATTCACTTTAGTGTCCAATCTCAGAAAATAGTTTTTGAGAAATTATTATTTTTTCAATTCAATGTTAATTATCTTAGTTTTTAGGGTGATTTTAGCTCTATTATATGTCTACCTCTCGTGTAGATAGCCCAGTTATAGAGGCTCTAAATCCCGTTTATATTAGTTTGTCAATTCAATGTTAATTATCTTAGTTTTTAGGGTGATTTTAGCTCTATTATATGTCTACCTCTCATGTATTAAGATAGCCCAGTTATAGAGGCTCTAAATCCCGTTTTGTGTCTCCACCATACAAGACCAATTCACTTTAGTGTCCAATCTCAGAAAATAGTTTTTGAGAAATTATTATTTTGTCAATTCAATGTTAATTATCTTAGTTTTTAGGGTGATTTTAGCTCTATTATATGTCTACCTCTCGTGTAGATAGCCCAGTTATAGAGGCTCTAAATCCCGTTTATATTAGTTTGTCAATTCAATGTTAATTATCTTAGTTTTTAGGGTGATTTTAGCTCTATTATATGTCTACCTCTCATGTATTAAGATAGCCCAGTTATAGAGGCTCTAAATCCCGTTTTGTGTCTCCACCATACAAGACCAAATCACTTTAGTGTCCAATCTCAGAAAATAGTTTTTGAGAAATTATTATTTTGTCAATTCAATGTTAATTATCTTAGTTTTTAGGGTGATTTTAGCTGTATTATATGTCTACCTCTCATGTATTAAGATAGCCCAGTTATAGAGGCTCTAAATCCCGTTTATATTATTTTGTCAATTCAATGTTAATTATCTTAGTTTTTAGGGTGATTTTAGCTCTATTATATGTCTACCTCTCATGTATTAAGATAGCCCAGTTATAGATGCTCTAAATCCCGTTTTGTGTCTCCACCATACAAGACCAATTCACTTTAGTGTCCAATCTCAGAAAATAGTTTTTGAGAAATTATTATTTTGTCAATTCAATGTTAATTATCTTAGTTTTTAGGGTGATTTTAGCTGTATTATATGTCTACCTCTCATGTATTAAGATAGCCCAGTTATAGAGGCTCTAAATCCCATTTATATTATTTTGTCAATTCAATGTTAATTATCTTAGTTTTTAGGGTGATTTTAGCTGTATTATATGTCTACCTCTCGTGTAGATAGCCCAGTTATAGAGGCTCTAAATCCCGTTTTGTGTCTCCACCATACAAGACCAATTCACTTTAGTGTCCAATCTCAGAAAATAGTTTTTGAGAAATTATTATTTTGTCAATTCAATGTTAATTATCTTAGTTTTTAGGGTGATTTTAGCTGTATTATATGTCTACCTCTCGTGTAGATAGCCCAGTTATAGAGGCTCTAAATCCCGTTTATATTATTTTGTCAATTCAATGTTAATTATCTTAGTTTTTAGGGTGATTTTAGCTCTATTATATGTCTACCTCTCGTGTAGATAGCCCAGTTATAGAGGCTCTAAATCCCGTTTTGTGTCTCCACCATACAAGACCAATTCACTTTAGTGTCCAATCTCAGAAAATAGTTTTTGAGAAATTATTATTTTGTCAATTCAATGTTAATTATCTTAGTTTTTAGGGTGATTTTAGCTGTGTTATATGTCTACCTCTCGTGTAGATAGCCCAGTTATAGAGGCTCTAAATCCTGTTTATATTATTTTGTCAATTCAATGTTAATTATCTTAGTTTTTAGGGTGATTTTAGCTCTATTATATGTCTACCTCTCGTGTAGATAGCCCAGTTATAGAGGCTCTAAATCCCGTTTTTGTGTCTCCACCATACAAGACCAATTCACTTTAGTGTCCAATCTCAGAAAATAGTTTTTGAGAAATTATTATTTTGTCAATTCAATGTTAATTATCTTAGTTTTTAGGGTGATTTTAGCTGTATTATATGTCTACCTCTCGTGTAGATAGCCCAGTTATAGAGGCTCTAAATCCCGTTTATATTATTTTGTCAATTCAATGTTAATTATCTTAGTTTTTAGGGTGATTTTAGCTCTATTATATGTCTACCTCTCGTGTAGATAGCCCAGTTATAGAGGCTCTAAATCCCGTTTTGTGTCTCCACCATACAAGACCAATTCACTTTAGTGTCCAATCTCAGAAAATAGTTTTTGAGAAATTATTATTTTGTCAATTCAATGTTAATTATCTTAGTTTTTAGGGTGATTTTAGCTGTGTTATATGTCTACCTCTCGTGTAGATAGCCCAGTTATAGAGGCTCTAAATCCCGTTTATATTATTTTGTCAATTCAATGTTAATTATCTTAGTTTTTAGGGTGATTTTAGCTCTATTATATGTCTACCTCTCGTGTAGATAGCCCAGTTATAGAGGCTCTAAATCCCGTTTTGTGTCTCCACCATACAAGACCAATTCACTTTAGTGTCCAATCTCAGAAAATAGTTTTTGAGAAATTATTATTTTGTCAATTCAATGTTAATTATCTTAGTTTTTAGGGTGATTTTAGCTTTATTATATGTCTACCTCTCGTGTAGATAGCCCAGTTATAGAGGCTCTAAATCCCGTTTTGTGTCTCCACCATACAAGACCAATTCACTTTAGTGTCCAATCTCAGAAAATAGTTTTTGAGAAATTATTATTTTGTCAATTCAATGTTAATTATCTTAGTTTTTAGGGTGATTTTAGCTTTATTATATGTCTACCTCTCGTGTAGATAGCCCAGTTATAGAGGCTCTAAATCCCGTTTATATTATTTTATCAATTCAATGTTAATTATCTTAGTTTTTAGGGTGATTTTAGCTCTATTATATGTCTACCTCTCGTGTAGATAGCCCAGTTATAGAGGCTCTAAATCCCGTTGTGTGTCTCCACCATACAAGACCAAATCACTTTAGTGTCCAATCTCAGAAAATAGTTTTTGAGAAATTATTATTTTGTCAATTCAATGTTAATTATCTTAGTTTTTAGGGTGATTTTAGCTGTATTATATGTCTACCTCTCGTGTAGATAGCCCAGTTATAGAGGCTCTAAATCCCGTTTTGTGTCTCCACCATACAAGACCAAATCACTTTAGTGTCCAATCTCAGAAAATAGTTTTTGAGAAATTATTATTTTGTCAATTCAATGTTAATTATCTTAGTTTTTAGGGTGATTTTAGCTGTATTATATGTCTACCTCTCGTGTAGATAGCCCAGTTATAGAGGCTCTAAATCCCGTTTTGTGTCTCCACCATACAAGACCAAATCACTTTAGTGTCCAATCTCAGAAAATAGTTTTTGAGAAATTATTATTTTGTCAATTCAATGTTAATTATCTTAGTTTTTAGGGTGATTTTAGCTGTATTATATGTCTACCTCTCATGTATTAAGATAGCCCAGTTATAGAGGCTCTAAATCCCGTTTTGTGTCTCCACCATACAAGACCAAATCACTTTAGTGTCCAATCTCAGAAAATAGTTTTTGAGAAATTATTATTTTGTCAATTCAATGTTAATTATCTTAGTTTTTAGGGTGATTTTAGCTGTATTATATGTCTACCTCTCATGTATTAAGATAGCCCAGTTATAGAGGCTCTAAATCCCGTTTTGTGTCTCCACCATACAAGACCAAATCACTTTAGTGTCCAATCTCAGAAAATAGTTTTTGAGAAATTATTATTTTGTCAATTCAATGTTAATTATCTTAGTTTTTAGGGTGATTTTAGCTGTATTATACGTCTACCTCTCATGTATTAAGATAGCCCAGTTATAGAGGCTCTAAATCCCGTTTTGTGTCTCCACCATACAAGACCAAATCACTTTAGTGTCCAATCTCAGAAAATAGTTTTTGAGAAATTATTATTTTGTCAATTCAATGTTAATTATCTTAGTTTTTAGGGTGATTTTAGCTGTATTATATGTCTACCTCTCATGTATTAAGATAGCCCAGTTATAGAGGCTCTAAATCCCGTTTTGTGTCTCCACCATACAAGACCAAATCACTTTAGTGTCCAATCTCAGAAAATAGTTTTTGAGAAATTATTATTTTGTCAATTCAATGTTAATTATCTTAGTTTTTAGGGTGATTTTAGCTGTATTATATGTCTACCTCTCATGTATTAAGATAGCCCAGTTATAGAGGCTCTAAATCCCGTTTTGTGTCTCCACCATACAAGACCAAATCACTTTAGTGTCCAATCTCAGAAAATAGTTTTTGAGAAATTATTATTTTGTCAATTCAATGTTAATTATCTTAGTTTTTAGGGTGATTTTAGCTGTATTATATGTCTACCTCTCATGTATTAAGATAGCCCAGTTATAGAGGCTCTAAATCCCGTTTATATTATTTTGTCAATTCAATGTTAATTATCTTAGTTTTTAGGGTGATTTTAGCTGTATTATATGTCTACCTCTCATGTATTAAGATAGCCCAGTTATAGAGGCTCTAAATACCGTTTATATTATTTTGTCAATTCAATGTTAATTATCTTAGTTTTTAGGGTGATTTTAGCTGTATTATATGTCTACCTCTCATGTATTAAGATAGCCCAGTTATAGAGGCTCTAAATCCCGTTTATATTATTTTGTCAATTCAATGTTAATTATCTTAGTTTTTAGGGTGATTTTAGCTGTATTATATGTTTACCTCTCATGTATTAAGATAGCCCAGTTATAGAGGCTCTAAATCCCGTTTATATTATTTTGTCAATTCAATGTTAATTATCTTAGTTTTTAGGGTGATTTTAGCTGTATTATATGTCTACCTCTCATGTATTAAGATAGCCCAGTTATAGAGGCTCTAAATCCCGTTTATATTATTTTGTCAATTCAATGTTAATTATCTTAGTTTTTAGGGTGATTTTAGCTGTATTATATGTCTACCTCTCATGTATTAAGATAGCCCAGTTATAGAGGCTCTAAATCCCGTTTTGTGTCTCCACCATACAAGACCAATTCACTTTAGTGTCCAATCTCAGAAAATAGTTTTTGAGAAATTATTATTTTGTCAATTCAATGTTAATTATCTTAGTTTTTAGGGTGATTTTAGCTGTATTATATGTCTACCTCTCATGTATTAAGATAGCCCAGTTATAGAGGTTCTAAATCCCGTTTATATTATTTTGTCAATTCAATGTTAATTATCTTAGTTTTTAGGGTGATTTTAGCTCTATTATATGTCTACCTCTCGTGTAGATAGCCCAGTTATAGAGGCTCTAAATCCCGTTTTGTGTCTCCACCATACAAGACCAATTCACTTTAGTGTCCAATCTCAGAAAATAGTTTTTGAGAAATTATTATTTTGTCAATTCAATGTTAATTATCTTAGTTTTTAGGGTGATTTTAGCTGTATTATATGTCTACCTCTCGTGTAGATAGCCCAGTTATAGAGGCTCTAAATCCCGTTTATATTATTTTGTCAATTCAATGTTAATTATCTTAGTTTTTAGGGTGATTTTAGCTCTATTATATGTCTACCTCTCGTGTAGATAGCCCAGTTATAGAGGCTCTAAATCCCGTTTTGTGTCTCCACCATACAAGACCAATTCACTTTAGTGTCCAATCTCAGAAAATAGTTTTTGAGAAATTATTATTTTGTCAATTCAATGTTAATTATCTTAGTTTTTAGGGTGATTTTAGCTGTATTATATGTCTACCTCTCGTGTAGATAGCCCAGTTATAGAGGCTCTAAATCCCGTTTATATTATTTTGTCAATTCAATGTTAATTATCTTAGTTTTTAGGGTGATTTTAGCTCTATTATATGTCTACCTCTCGTGTAGATAGCCCAGTTATAGAGGCTCTAAATCCCGTTTTGTGTCTCCACAATACAAGACCAATTCACTTTGTGTCCAATCTCAGAAAATAGTTTTTGAGAAATTATTATTTTGTCAATTCAATGTTAATTATCTTAGTTTTTAGGGTGATTTTAGCTGTATTATATGTCTACCTCTCGTGTAGATAGCCCAGTTATAGAGGCTCTAAATCCCGTTTATATTATTTTGTCAATTCAATGTTAATTATCTTAGTTTTTAGGGTGATTTTAGCTCTATTATATGTCTACCTCTCGTGTAGATAGCCCAGTTATAGAGGCTCTAAATCCCGTTTTGTGTCTCCACCATACAAGACCAATTCACTTTAGTGTCCAATCTCAGAAAATAGTTTTTGAGAAATTATTATTTTGTCAATTCAATGTTAATTATCTTAGTTTTTAGGGTGATTTTAGCTGTGTTATATGTCTACCTCTCGTGTAGATAGCCCAGTTATAGAGGCTCTAAATCCCGTTTATATTATTTTGTCAATTCAATGTTAATTATCTTAGTTTTTAGGGTGATTTTAGCTGTATTATATGTCTACCTCTCGTGTAGATAGCCCAGTTATAGAGGCTCTAAATCCCGTTTTGTGTCTCCACCATACAAGACCAATTCACTTTAGTGTCCAATCTCAGAAAATAGTTTTTGAGAAATTATTATTTTGTCAATTCAATGTTAATTATCTTAGTTTTTAGGGTGATTTTAGCTGTGTTATATGTCTACCTCTCGTGTAGATAGCCCAGTTATAGAGGCTCTAAATCCCGTTTATATTATTTTGTCAATTCAATGTTAATTATCTTAGTTTTTAGGGTGATTTTAGCTCTATTATATGTCTACCTCTCGTGTAGATAGCCCAGTTATAGAGGCTCTAAATCCCGTTTTGTGTCTCCACCATACAAGACCAATTCACTTTAGTGTCCAATCTCAGAAAATAGTTTTTGAGAAATTATTATTTTGTCAATTCAATGTTAATTATCTTAGTTTTTAGGGTGATTTTAGCTGTATTATATGTCTACCTCTCGTGTAGATAGCCCAGTTATAGAGGCTCTAAATCCCGTTTTGTGTCTCCACCATACAAGACCAATTCACTTTAGTGTCCAATCTCAGAAAATAGTTTTTGAGAAATTATTATTTTGTCAATTCAATGTTAATTATCTTAGTTTTTAGGGTGATTTTAGCTGTGTTATATGTCTACCTCTCGTGTAGATAGCCCAGTTATAGAGGCTCTAAATCCCGTTTATATTATTTTGTCAATTCAATGTTAATTATCTTAGTTTTTAGGGTGATTTTAGCTCTATTATATGTCTACCTCTCGTGTAGATAGCCCAGTTATAGAGGCTCTAAATCCCGTTTTGTGTCTCCACCATACAAGACCAATTCACTTTAGTGTCCAATCTCAGAAAATAGTTTTTGAGAAATTATTATTTTGTCAATTCAATGTTAATTATCTTAGTTTTTAGGGTGATTTTAGCTGTATTATATGTCTACCTCTCGTGTAGATAGCCCAGTTATAGAGGCTCTAAATCCCGTTTATATTATTTTGTCAATTCAATGTTAATTATCTTAGTTTTTAGGGTGATTTTAGCTGTATTATATGTCTACCTCTCGTGTAGATAGCCCAGTTATATTGGCTCTAAATCCCGTTTTATGTCTCCACCATACAAGACCAATTCACTTTAGTGTCCAATCTCAGAAAATAGTTTTTGAGAAAATATTATTTTGTCAATTCAATGTTAATTAGCCTAGTTTTTAGGGTGATTTTAGCTCTATTATATGTCTACCTCTCGTGTATTAAGATAGCCCAGTTATATTGGCTCTAAATCGTGTTTTGTGTCTCCACCATACAAGACCAATTCACTTTAGTGTCCAATCTCAGAAAATAGTTTTTGAGAAAATATTATTTTGTCAATTCAATGTTAATTAGCCTAGTTTTTAGGGTGATTTTAGCTCTATTATATGTCTACCTCTCGTGTATTAAGATAGCCCAGTTATAGAGGCTCTAAATCCCGTTTTGTGTCTCAACCATACAAGACCAAAATAATCACTTTAGTGTCCAATCTCAGAAAATAGTTTTTGAGAAAATATTATTTTGTCAATTCAATGTTAATTAGCCTAGTTTTTAGGGTGATTTTAGCTCTATTATATGTCTACCTCTCGTGTATTAAGATAGCCCAGTTATAGAGGCTCTAAATCCCGTTTTGTGTCTCCACCATACAAGACCAATTCACTTTAGTGTCCAATCTCAGAAAATAGTTTTTGAGAAAATATTATTTTGTCAATTCAATGTTAATTAGCCTAGTTTTTTAGGGTGATTTTAGCTCTATTATATGTCTACCTCTCATGTATTAAGATAGCCCAGTTATAGAGGCTCTAAATCCCGTTTTATGTCTCCACCATACAAGACCAATTCACTTTAGTGTCCAATCTCAGAAAATAGTTTTTGAGAAAATATTATTTTGTCAATTCAATGTTAATTAGCCTAGTTTTTAGGGTGATTTTAGCTCTATTATATGTCTACCTCTCGTGTATTAAGATAGCCCAGTTATATTGGCTCTAAATCCCGTTTTATGTCTCCACCATACAAGACCAATTCACTTTAGTGTCCAATCTCAGAAAAATAGTTTTTGAGAAAATATTATTTTGTCAATTCAATGTTAATTAGCCTAGTTTTTAGGGTGATTTTAGCTCTATTATATGTCTACCTCTCGTGTATTAAGATAGCCCAGTTATATTGGCTCTAAATCGTGTTTTGTGTCTCCACCATACAAGACCAATTCACTTTAGTGTCCAATCTCAGAAAATAGTTTTTGAGAAATTATTATTTTGTCAATTCAATGTTAATTAGCCTAGTTTTTAGGGTGATTTTAGCTCTATTATATGTCTACCTCTCGTGTATTAAGATAGCCCAGTTATAGAGGCTCTAAATCCCGTTTTGTGTCTCCACCATACAAGACCAAAATCACTTTAGTGTCCCAATCTCAGAAAAATAGTTTTGAGAAAATATTATTTTGTCAATTCAATGTTAATTAGCCTAGTTTTTAGGGTGATTTTAGCTCTATTATATGTCTACCTCTCGTGTATTAAGATAGCCCAGTTATAGAGGCTCTAAATCCCGTTTTGTGTCTCCACCATACAAGACCAAATCACTTTAGTGTCCAATCTCAGAAAATATTTTTTGAGAAAATATTATTTTGTCAATTCAATGTTAATTAGCCTAGTTTTTAGGGTGATTTTAGCTCTATTATATGTCTACCTCTCGTGTATTAAGATAGCCCAGTTATAGAGGCTCTAAATCCCGTTTTGTGTCTCCACCATACAAGACCAATTCACTTTAGTGTCCAATCTCAGAAAATAGTTTTTGAGAAATTATTATTTTGTCAATTCAATGTTAATTATCTTAGTTTTTAGGGTGATTTTAGCTCTATTATATGTCTACCTCTCGTGTATTAAGATAGCCCAGTTATATAGGCTCTAAATCCCGTTTTGTGTCTCCACCATACAAGACCAATTCACTTTAGTGTCCAATCTCAGAAAATAGTTTTTGAGACAATATTATTTTGTCAATTCAATGTTAATTATCTTAGTTTTTAGGGTGATTTTAGCTCTATTATATGTCTACCTCTCGTGTATTAAGATAGCCCAGATATAGAGGCTCTAAATCCCGTTTTATGTCTCCACCATACAAGACCAATTCACTTTAGTGTCCAATCTCAGAAAATAGTTTTTGAGAAAATATTATTTTGTCAATTCAATGTTAATTAGACTAGTTTTTAGGGTGATTTTAGCTGTATTATATGTCTACCTCTCGTGTATTAAGATAGCCCAGATATAGAGGCTCTAAATCCCGTTTTATGTCTCCACCATACAAGACCAATTCACTTTAGTGTCCAATCTCAGAAAATAGTTTTTGAGAAAATATTATTTTGTCAATTCAATGTTAATTAGACTAGTTTTTAGGGTGATTTTAGCTGTATTATATGTCTACCTCTCATGTATTAAGATAGCCCAGATATAGAGGCTCTAAATCCCGTTTTATGTCTCCACCATACAAGACCAATTCACTTTAGTGTCCAATCTCAGAAAATAGTTTTTGAGAAAATATTATTTTGTCAATTCAATGTTAATTAGACTAGTTTTTAGGGTGATTTTAGCTGTATTATAATTATGTCTACCTCTCATGTATTAAGCTAGCCCAGTTATAGAGGCTCTAAATCCCGTTTTATGTCTCCACCATACAAGACCAATTCACTTTAGTGTCCAATCTCAGAAAATAGTTTTTGAGAAAATATTATTTTGTCAATTCAATGTTAATTAGACTAGTTTTTAGGGTGATTTTAGCTCTATTATATGTCTACCTCTCGTGTATTAAGATAGCCCAGTTATATTGGCTCTAAATCGTGTTTTGTGTCTCCACCATACAAGACCAATTCACTTTAGTGTCCAATCTCAGAAAATAGTTTTTGAGAAAATATTATTTTGTCAATTCAATGTTAATTAGCCTAGTTTTTAGGGTGATTTTAGCTCTATTATATGTCTACCTCTCATGTATTAAGATAGCCCAGTTATATTGGCTCTAAATCCCGTTTTGTGTCTCCACCATACAAGACCAATTCACTTTAGTGTCCAATCTCAGAAAATAGTTTTTGAGAAAATATTATTTTGTCAATTCAATGTTAATTAGCCTAGTTTTTAGGGTGATTTTAGCTCTATTATATGTCTACCTCTCATGTATTAAGATAGCCCAGTTATAGAGGCTCTAAATCCCGTTTTATGTCTCCACCATACAAGACCAATTCACTTTAGAGTCCAATCTCAGAAAATAGTTTTTGAGAAAATATTATTTTGTCAATTCAATGTTAATTAGCCTAGTTTTTAGGGTGATTTTAGCTCTATTATATGTCTACCTCTCATGTATTAAGATAGCCCAGTTATAGAGGCTCTAAATCCCGTTTTATGTCTCCACCATACAAGACCAATTCACTTTAGTGTCCAATCTCAGAAAATAGTTTTTGAGAAAATATTATTTTGTCAATTCAATGTTAATTAGCCTAGTTTTTAGGGTGATTTTAGCTCTATTATATGTCTACCTCTCGTGTATTAAGATAGCCCAGTTATATTGGCTCTAAATCCCGTTTTATGTCTCCACCATACAAGACCAATTCACTTTAGTGTCCAATCTCAGAAAATAGTTTTTGAGAAAATATTATTTTGTCAATTCAATGTTAATTAGCCTAGTTTTTAGGGTGATTTTAGCTCTATTATATGTCTACCTCTCGTGTATTAAGATAGCCCAGTTATAGAGGCTCTAAATCCCGTTTTTATGTCTCCACCATACAAGACCAATTCACTTTAGTGTCCAATCTCAGAAAATAGTTTTTGAGAAAATATTATTTTGTCAATTCAATGTTAATTAGCCTAGTTTTTAGGGTGATTTTAGCTCTATTATATGTCTACCTCTCGTGTATTAAGATAGCCCAGTTATATTGGCTCTAAATCCCGTTTTATGTCTCCACCATACAAGACCAATTCACTTTAGTGTCCAATCTCAGAAAATAGTTTTTGAGAAAATATTATTTTGTCAATTCAATGTTAATTAGCCTAGTTTTTAGGGTGATTTTAGCTCTATTATATGTCTACCTCTCGTGTATTAAGATAGCCGAGTTATAGAGGCTCTAAATCCCGTTTTTATGTCTCCACCATACAAGACCAATTCACTTTAGTGTCCAATCTCAGAAAATAGTTTTTGAGAAAATATTATTTTGTCAATTCAATGTTAATTAGCCTAGTTTTTAGGGTGATTTTAGCTCTATTATGTGTCTACCTCTCGTGTATGTAGATAGCCCAGTTATAGAGGCTCTAAATCCCGTTTTATGTCTCCACCATACAAGACCAATTCACTTTAGTGTCCAATCTCAGAAAATAGTTTTTGAGAAAATATTATTTTGTCAATTCAATGTTAACTAGCCTAGTTATTAGGGTGATTTTAGCTCTATTATGTGTCTACCTCTCGTGTATGTAGATAGCCCAGTTATAGAGGCTCTAAATCCCGTTTTTATGTCTCCACCATACAAGACCAATTCACTTTAGTGTCCAATCTCAGAAAATAGTTTTTGAGAAAATATTATTTTGTCAATTCAATGTTAATTAGCCTAGTTTTTAGGGTGATTTTAGCTCTATTATGTGTCTACCTCTCGTGTATGTAGATAGCCCAGTTATAGAGGCTCTAAATCCCGTTTTTATGTCTCCACCATACAAGACCAATTCACTTTAGTGTCCAATCTCAGAAAATAGTTTTTGAGAAAATATTATTTTGTCAATTCAATGTTAATTAGCCTAGTTTTTAGGGTGATTTTAGCTCTATTATATGTCTACCTCTCGTGTATGTAGATAGCCCAGTTATAGAGGCTCTAAATCCCGTTTTATGTCTCCACCATACAAGACCAATTCACTTTAGTGTCCAATCTCAGAAAATAGTTTTAGAGAAAATATTATTTTGTCAATTCAATGTTAACTAGCCTAGTTATTAGGGTGATTTTAGCTCTATTATATGTCTACCTCTCGTGTATGTAGATAGCCCAGTTATAGAGGCTCTAAATCCCGTTTTATGTCTCCCCTACACAAGACCATTAATTCACTTTAGTGTCCAATCTCAGAAAATAGTTTTTGAGAAAATATTATTTTGTCAATTCAATGTTAATTAGCCTAGTTTTTAGGGTGATTTTAGCTCTATTATATGTCTACCTCTCGTGTATTAAGATAGCCCAGTTATAGAGGCTCTAAATCCCGTTTTTATGTCTCCACCATACAAGACCAATTCACTTTAGTGTCCAATCTCAGAAAATAGTTTTTGAGAAAATATTATTTTGTCAATTCAATGTTAATTAGCCTAGTTTTTAGGGTGATTTTAGCTCTATTATATGTCTACCTCTCATGTATTAAGATAGCCCAGTTATAGAGGCTCTAAATCCCGTTTTATGTCTCCCCTACACAAGACCATTAATTCACTTTAGTGTCCAATCTCAGAAAATAGTTTTTGAGAAAATATTATGTTGTCAATTCAATGTTAATTAGCCTAGTTTTTAGGGTGATTTTAGCTCTATTATATGTCTACCTCTCGTGTATTAAGATAGCCCAGTTATAGAGGCTCTAAATCCCGTTTTTATGTCTCCACCATACAAGACCAATTCACTTTAGTGTCCAATCTCAGAAAATAGTTTTTGAGAAAATATTATTTTGTCAATTCAATGTTAATTAGCCTAGTTTTTAGGGTGATTTTAGCTCTATTATATGTCTACCTCTCATGTATTAAGATAGCCCAGTTATAGAGGCTCTAAATCGTGTTTTGTGTCTCCACCATACAAGACCAATTCACTTTAGTGTCCAATCTCAGAAAATAGTTTTTGAGAAATTATTATTTTGTCAATTCAATGTTAATTAGCCTAGTTTTTAGGGTGATTTTAGCTGTATTATATGTCTACCTCTCATGTATTAAGATAGCCCAGTTATAGAGGCTCTAAATCCCGTTTTGTGTCTCCACCATACAAGACCAATTCACTTTAGTGTCCAATCTCAGAAAATAGTTTTTGAGAAAATATTATTTTGTCAATTCAATGTTAATTTGCCTAGTTTTTAGGGTGATTTTAGCTGTATTATATGTCTACCTCTCATGTATTAAGATAGCCCAGTTATATTGGCTCTAAATCCCGTTTTTATGTCTCCACCATACAAGACCAATTCACTTTAGTGTCCAATCTCAGAAAATAGTTTTTGAGAAAATATTATTTTGTCAATTCAATGTTAATTATCTTAGTTTTTAGGGTGATTTTAGCTCTATTATATGTCTACCTCTCATGTATTAAGATAGCCCAGTTATAGAGGCTCTAAATCGTGTTTTGTGTCTCCACCATACAAGACCAATTCACTTTAGTGTCCAATCTCAGAAAATAGTTTTTGAGAAATTATTATTTTGTCAATTCAATGTTAATTAGCCTAGTTTTTAGGGTGATTTTAGCTGTATTATATGTCTACCTCTCATGTATTAAGATAGCCCAGTTATAGAGGCTCTAAATCCCGTTTTGTGTCTCCACCATACAAGACCAATTCACTTTAGTGTCCAATCTCAGAAAATAGTTTTTGAGAAAATATTATTTTGTCAATTCAATGTTAATTAGCCTAGTTTTTAGGGTGATTTTAGCTCTATTATATGTCTACCTCTCGTGTATGTAGATAGCCCAGTTATAGAGGCTCTAAATCCCGTTTTGTGTCTCCACCATACAAGACCAAATCACTTTAGTGTCCAATCTCAGAAAATAGTTTTTGAGAAAATATTATTTTGTCAATTCAATGTTAGTTAGCCTAGTTTTTAGGGTGATTTTAGCTCTATTATATGTCTACCTCTCGTGTATTAAGATAGCCCAGTTATAGAGGCTCTAAATCCCGTTTTGTGTCTCCACCATACAAGACCAATTCACTTTAGTGTCCAATCTCAGAAAATAGTTTTTGAGAAATTATTATTTTGTCAATTCAATGTTAATTATCTTAGTTTTTAGGGTGATTTTAGCTCTATTATATGTCTACCTCTCGTGTATTAAGATAGCCCAGTTATAGAGGCTCTAAATCCCGTTTATATTATTTTGTCAATTCAATGTTAATTATCTTAGTTTTTAGGGTGATTTTAGCTCTATTATATGTCTACCTCTCGTGTAGATAGCCCAGTTATAGAGGCTCTAAATCCCGTTTTGTGTCTCCACCATATAAGACCAATTCACTTTAGTGTCCAATCTCAGAAAATAGTTTTTGAGAAATTATTATTTTGTCAATTCAATGTTAATTATCTTAGTTTTTAGGGTGATTTTAGCTGTATTATATGTCTACCTCTCGTGTAGATAGCCCAGTTATAGAGGCTCTAAATCCCGTTTATATTATTTTGTCAATTCAATGTTAATTATCTTAGTTTTTAGGGTGATTTTAGCTCTATTATATGTCTACCTCTCGTGTAGATAGCCCAGTTATAGAGGCTCTAAATCCCGTTTTGTGTCTCCACCATACAAGACCAATTCACTTTAGTGTCCAATCTCAGAAAATAGTTTTGAGAAATTATTATTTTGTCAATTCAATGTTAATTATCTTAGTTTTTAGGGTGATTTTAGCTGTATTATATGTCTACCTCTCGTGTAGATAGCCCAGTTATAGAGGCTCTAAATCCCGTTTATATTATTTTGTCAATTCAATGTTAATTATCTTAGTTTTTAGGGTGATTTTAGCTCTATTATATGTCTACCTCTCGTGTAGATAGCCCAGTTATAGAGGCTCTAAATCCCGTTTTGTGTCTCCACCATACAAGACCAATTCACTTTGTGTCCAATCTCAGAAAATAGTTTTTGAGAAATTATTATTTTGTCAATTCAATGTTAATTATCTTAGTTTTTAGGGTGATTTTAGCTGTATTATATGTCTACCTCTCGTGTAGATAGCCCAGTTATAGAGGCTCTAAATCCCGTTTATATTATTTTGTCAATTCAATGTTAATTATCTTAGTTTTTAGGGTGATTTTAGCTCTATTATATGTCTACCTCTCGTGTAGATAGCCCAGTTATAGAGGCTCTAAATCCCGTTTTGTGTCTCCACCATACAAGACCAATTCACTTTAGTGTCCAATCTCAGAAAATAGTTTTTGAGAAATTATTATTTTGTCAATTCAATGTTAATTATCTTAGTTTTTAGGGTGATTTTAGCTGTGTTATATGTCTACCTCTCGTGTAGATAGCCCAGTTATAGAGGCTCTAAATCCCGTTAATATTATTTTGTCAATTCAATGTTAATTATCTTAGTTTTTAGGGTGATTTTAGCTCTATTATATGTCTACCTCTCGTGTAGATAGCCCAGTTATAGAGGCTCTAAATCCCGTTTTGTGTCTCCACCATACAAGACCAATTCACTTTAGTGTCCAATCTCAGAAAATAGTTTTTGAGAAATTATTATTTTGTCAATTCAATGTTAATTATCTTAGTTTTTAGGGTGATTTTAGCTGTATTATATGTCTACCTCTCGTGTAGATAGCCCAGTTATAGAGGCTCTAAATCCCGTTTATATTATTTTGTCAATTCAATGTTAATTATCTTAGTTTTTAGGGTGATTTTAGCTGTATTATATGTCTACCTCTCGTGTAGATAGCCCAGTTATAGAGGCTCTAAATCCCGTTTTGTGTCTCCACCATACAAGACCAATTCACTTTAGTGTCCAATCTCAGAAAATAGTTTTTGAGAAATTATTATTTTGTCAATTCAATGTTAATTATCTTAGTTTTTAGGGTGATTTTAGCTGTGTTATATGTCTACCTCTCGTGTAGATAGCCCAGTTATAGAGGCTCTAAATCCCGTTTATATTATTTTGTCAATTCAATGTTAATTATCTTAGTTTTTAGGGTGATTTTAGCTCTATTATATGTCTACCTCTCGTGTAGATAGCCCAGTTATAGAGGCTCTAAATCCCGTGTTGTGTCTCCACCATACAAGACCAATTCACTTTAGTGTCCAATCTCAGAAAATAGTTTTTGAGAAATTATTATTTTGTCAATTCAATGTTAATTATCTTAGTTTTTAGGGTGATTTTAGCTGTATTATATGTCTACCTCTCGTGTAGATAGCCCAGTTATAGAGGCTCTAAATCCCGTTTTGTGTCTCCACCATACAAGACCAATTCACTTTAGTGTCCAATCTCAGAAAATAGTTTTTGAGAAATTATTATTTTGTCAATTCAATGTTAATTATCTTAGTTTTTAGGGTGATTTTAGCTGTGTTATATGTCTACCTCTCGTGTAGATAGCCCAGTTATAGAGGCTCTAAATCCCGTTTATATTATTTTGTCAATTCAATGTTAATTATCTTAGTTTTTAGGGTGATTTTAGCTCTATTATATGTCTACCTCTCGTGTAGATAGCCCAGTTATAGAGGCTCTAAATCCCGTTTTGTGTCTCCACCATACAAGACCAATTCACTTTAGTGTCCAATCTCAGAAAATAGTTTTTGAGAAATTATTATTTTGTCAATTCAATGTTAATTATCTTAGTTTTTAGGGTGATTTTAGCTGTATTATATGTCTACCTCTCGTGTAGATAGCCCAGTTATAGAGGCTCTAAATCCCGTTTATATTATTTTGTCAATTCAATGTTAATTATCTTAGTTTTTAGGGTGATTTTAGCTGTATTATATGTCTACCTCTCGTGTAGATAGCCCAGTTATATTGGCTCTAAATCCCGTTTTATGTCTCCACCATACAAGACCAATTCACTTTAGTGTCCAATCTCAGAAAATAGTTTTTGAGAAAATATTATTTTGTCAATTCAATGTTAATTAGCCTAGTTTTTAGGGTGATTTTAGCTCTATTATATGTCTACCTCTCGTGTATTAAGATAGCCCAGTTATATTGGCTCTAAATCGTGTTTTGTGTCTCCACCATACAAGACCAATTCAC
>JBAKBP010034991.1:0-20058 GCA_037953745.1 Lithodes maja | reverse complement strand
TCGAGAGTGACGAGGCTGGGCATGACGAGTCTCCACGACAGCAACGTTATGTACATCGAGAGAGACAGAGGGAGCAGCCCAGTATCGGGGAAGGTCATGCATTGCTCCGGGAGCAGTTAGATCGCTTGGCACCCTCAGATATACGTCGGTTGCAACTAGAGGACCCTGAGCTCCAAACGTGTGCTAATGGAGCTGTAGAGCTCGACGAGGACGGCGATGCACAGCCAGGAGATTTTTTTTATTTAGAAGGCATCCTCTATAGGCGTTTTCAAGACCCTAAACGTAGTTGGCAAAAGGGGTCCGGAGTAGTGGACCAGTTGGTGGTGCCACGGGAGTGCAGGGATAGCCTACTGAGGTTGGTGCATGACATACCACTGGCAGGACATCTAGGGGTGAGAAAAACGGTGGCGGCTTTGGGGAAATTGTTTTGGTGGCCGGGGATGAAGTCTCATGTGCAGTCATGGATAAACTCATGTGATATTTGTCAACGTGTCGGGAAACCGAACCAAGTTATTCCTAAGGCTCCGTTACACCCTATTCCTGTGATTGGGCCACCCTTTAGTAAAATTATTGTTGACATGGTTGGTCCACTCCCTCCCACTAAGGCTGGAAATAAATTTTTGTTAACCATAATGGATGTTGCCACTAGATACCCCGATGCATACCCTATGAAAAATGGAATGGCTAAGACGGTAGTCAGTAACTTGTTGTGGTACTTCTCAAGGTACGGGTACCCGGAGGAGATTCAGTCTGATCAGGGATCTAATTTCACCTCCAACATGTTCAAGCAAACAATGCAACAGCATGGGATACGATCAGTAGTATCGTCAGCGTATCACCCTGAGAGTCAAGGGGTGCTTGAGCGGTGGCATGCTACACTTAAAAGCATGCTCAGGTGTTATTGTGCTGACAACGGTATGGATTGGGATCTTGGATTGCCTTATGTGCTGTTTGCTGCTCGGGAGGTACCTGGTGAGAGCCTGGGATTTAGTCCAAACGAGCTGATTTTTGGACACCGTGTCAGGGGCCCCCTTAACATGCTGAAAGAAATTTGGGAGGGGACTGTGCAGCCTTGTCCATTATTAAAGTATGTGCTTGAAAGCCGTGAGCGCATGCTTAACCCTTAAATGTCGGCGAGCAACATAAGTCAAGTTAAATAAAGCTGGACTATGTGGCGGTGCTCGACATATATCGTGTGGCAATTTCAGCACGTAATGTGGCTGAGAGAGAGAGACAAGTGATGGCAGGAGAGTAGCGAGCGTATGACTGCTCCAGACCACCGCGGCGAACCTACTGACACGAATCCCACCTCCTCCCTCCCTCTCTCACTCGCTATATACGGAATTGTATGGGGAAAGTGCCTAATTACATGCTTTTTGCACTCGCGTTGCACGGTTATTGCAAGAAAACTAGCCATCATAAAAGGATCGTTATGGTGTCATTCGAAAGCTCTGTTTATGCCCTTTCAGGGATAGATACTTGTTTTACGTTCTGGGTCTTATTTAGGCATGAAAATGATCACGTAAACAGCCCTATTTTGGCTAAAAACACCCCGCTGGGCGGTACATATAAATAAACCGCATAGGCCGCTCGTAAGGTGTTAAGAGTCTGGAGATGGCAGGTAGAAATTTGACAGAATCACAAGCTTTGATGAAGGACAGGTATGATCGCAAAGTGAGGCTCCGGAAGTTCACTGTAGGACAAGAGGTATTAATTTTGTTGCCTTTGGTTGGTAACCCCCTCTCTGCGAAGTACACTGGACCTTATAAAATTGTAGAAAAAAATTCAGACTTAGATTACCTTGTTGCCACTCCAGACAGGAGGAAAAAGAACCAGTTATGTCACGTGAACCTTATTAAAGAGTATGTGAGGCGCCCCTCTGAGCCTCTCACTGTCCCTGTGTTGGCTTGTTGCGGCCGTGGTGGAGAAGGAGAGGGGGACAGTCAAGCTTCAGAGGAGGATAGCTGGGATCAACATGTTTCAGCGGATCAGTGGGCGGGGAACTCGAGCCTTAGGGCTGACGAGGCTATAGCTCATTTGCCTGAGCCGCAGTTTGATGCTATCCGTCAGTTGTTCGGTTCATACCCCACTGTATTTGCTGAACACCCAGGCCTCACTACTCAGGCTATGCATGATGTTGACGTGGGGGACCATCTACCCTTTAAGTCAATCCCGTACCGTGTGCCCCCCATAAAACTACCAGCTCTGAGGGATGAGTTGGAGTATATGCTCGGTAGAGGGTTGATAGAGAAAGGCACAGTTAAGTGGACTTCCCCTGTAACACTGCAGCCTAAGCCAGATGGCAAGGTACGCTTTTGTATTGATTTCCGTAGGTTAAACGGTTTGACTCCAACTAACCCATATCCTCTTCCTCGGGTTGATGATAGTGTTGACAAAATTGGTAATGCTCGTTTTTTGTCTAAAGTAGATTTAGTAAAAGGTTACTGGCAAGTACCTCTTTGCTAAAGAGGTATGTGGTTTTGTTGTGGATGGGAGTACCTACCGGTGCAATGTTATGCCTTATGGACTTAAGAATGCACCAGCAACGTTTCAGAACCTGATGAATGAAATTGTAAAGGACATTCCAAATTGCACCGTATATTTGGACGATGTAATCATTTATGATGACGACTTTGAGAGCCATTGTGAGCACCTTGAGACCTTGTTCCGGAAACTTAGTGAAGCAGGTCTGGTAGTAAATTTGGCAAAGTGTGACTTCGTAAAAGCCACTGTGCAGTACCTTGGGTTTGTAGTGGGAAGGGGACAGGTGTGCCCTCCTCAGAACAAGGTACAGGCTATCAATAAATTTCCGCACCCAACAACCAAGAAGCAGATTATGAGATTCTTGGGTATGATAGGCTACTACAGACGCTTCATAAAAGGTTACTCAACGGTGTTGGCACCTCTCACAGATTTGTTATCTAAAGACAAAAAGTTTTTGTGGGCACCTGAGTGTGAAAAGGCTTTCACTTTGGTGAAACATTTGCTATGTACTCACCCGATACTCAGGGCCCCAGACTTTAACAGGCCTTTTCAGCTGGCAACAGATGCTAGTGGTGTAGGGTCTGGTGCAGTCTTGCTAAAGACAGACAATGAAGGTGTGGAACACCCAGTAAGTTTCTTTTCTAAGAAGTTCAATGCTGCACAAAAGAACTATTCTACAATAGAAAAGGAATTACTGGCGATTGTGCTGTCGCTCAGGCACTTCGAGGTGTATGTTCCAGCCTATGGCCCAGTCGTGGTTATCTACACTGATCATCACCCTTTGAGATTCCTGAATCAATTTCACAATCGCAATATGAGACTGACCAGATGGTCTTTGATGTTGCAGGAGTATAACCTGGACATCCGTCATATTGCTGGATGTGACAATGTGATCGCGGATTGTTTATCAAGGGTGGATGATCAGTCGTAGGCTATCACAGGTGTGTGGGTTTGAGTGGAGGAAAATAGGCTGCCCTTATAGTGCAGCCGGGAAAAACATATTAAAATATAAAAATCATATAAAAACTCTTTCTTTTGATATAGGTAATCGTATAAGTTTGTCATAGCCTATAGAGTTTGAGTAGTCCACGAACTATCAAACGGCTGAGCTGCTGTAAGCTCGCTCTGGGAGCATGATATTGTGTCTTTTTGCTATTGTTGGGAGGAGTTATAAAATGTGAATTTTTTTTTAATAATAAGATGTGTTTTGGTGATAAACTCAGCTTTGTTTTAGTGCCATGCAGTCGCTGGGTGTGAGGGGCTTGATGGGGTTCTGTGTTTGTCAGATTTTAGCTCAGGGTTGAGCGAGTAAAATCTTGTGGGAGGTGTGACGCATGTCCACGTGTGAGCATGCTGTACAGAACGCCTAGTCATGCCCCACTCTCGCTAGGATCGTCAGGGCAGGAACTTTGGCTGTAGTCTATGTAGCGTTTCCTAACTTAGTTCATGTGAGCCGTTGTACTATAAGTATTATGAATATGTATTTTGTTTTCATCTGAGTCAACGAGTTCTATTTTATATCATTAGTTATAAGTATTGTGTGTAAAACTTATTTGTAATGATGGGAAGAGAAACAGCCACGGTTGGGGGTCAGTGGGTGCGCCAGGCGGGAGGTGGGCCTAACTCACTAGCACTCCCCCCCCCCCCCCCCTCAGTGCTAGGGGAGCCTTTGTCTATCCCAGAGGAGAGAGAGAAATTACGTAATGGTTGTCAGTGGGCGGTCCTTAGTAGTTCACGTTGGGCTCACTAGAGGGCCGGGTATAAAAAGGGAAGTCTAGCCATTTTTTCATCAGAACTCATTAGGCAGAGCGACTTCTCATTTCCCTTGCTAACTATATATATTCTTCTGACTGATGTGAACTTTCTCTACTACCTTACATTCTTATCTCCTCTTTTCCCTGCCTGTTTAACTTCCATGGTCCCGTTGGTGCAGAGCTAGTCAGCCAACGTATTATCGCTTGAGTTCTCACGAGATACTTGCCTATTAGATAGCCTATTTTGGAAGGGTTAACTTAGAATAGGATTGATTTATGTTTGTTGCACTT
Organism: Lithodes maja; assembly: GCA_037953745.1. Taxonomy (NCBI): domain Eukaryota; kingdom Metazoa; phylum Arthropoda; class Malacostraca; order Decapoda; family Lithodidae; genus Lithodes; species Lithodes maja. The sequence continues at coordinate 15,529 of JBAKBP010034991.1, read as the reverse complement.
GTATATGCATTTCCCGGTGTGTTATTATTATTATTCCTGTTTTCTGCTGGTCTAGGTAATGCTAGACTGGGGTAAGGCTTTTCTGTGTTACGAGTTGTTGTTTGATGCAGTGGTTAAGCGATAAACCTGCATACTCGTTTCGGTTCAGTGAAGCCTAGGTTGTCTTCGCGGCTGACTGTGTTGAGTTAATAATTTACAGTGCGTGAGGGCAAGAGCCTAACCACCCTGTATTTTATTAACAGTTTGTTTTTACTTTGTCAAGGAGCCGGGAGAAAACCAGATACAAGGGATCTGGATTTCTCAAAGTGCACTTGTTAGTTTTAACGTAATACTTTAAACAGTTGTGAGGACTTCGCTAGGCTACGAGCCGTTTTTGCTCAGTCACTGCTACCTTTTGCCCACAGTACCCCAGCTAGACTTTACTCGATTAGTAGATACAGAATAGTATTGAAGCTTTCCTTATGTATGATATTGTTTATGCACTATTGATTTCATGTGTTGCAAGCTTGGCTACTTTAGTGATTAGTGGCCCACGAGCACAATCCGAGTAGGTTATTGCCGTTGCATTTGCGGAGTACTTCTTTTTAATGTTTGCCATTTACTATTGCATATTCTTTTAGTTATTCTTATGCCAATTTAAACCTTTAATAGTATTTAATTGCCAGTGTTTTTGCTTATTGAATTACTGTTCAAAATCCGATACGTACTTCTTACGAGCATCCGAGAAGCATCTAACTTTTTTCAGAAGATTCCTTGCTCGATGCTTAAGGACTATTAATTAACGTAACGTAATAGTGCCGATTCGAAGTAGAGGGTGGAGGACTTCTTAAGTTCTTAGTCAAGGGTGGATTACTTCGGCTTCGGCCAACACTATTCTTTGGTGTTGTTGTTTCTTACTTCTTTGTTTGATTGTTGACCAGACTAGATAATTCCTGTCTCTTTATTAGTCTGTTGTTGAACACTAGTACCGAGTTCTTGTATACCCCGTTATAGCAGATTGAACTCTGGAGGGTATTGGTGTTTTTTGTTCGGCTGGCAGTACTCAGGGGTTGGGATCGTGTGTTTCCGTTGTGGCAGCGAGCCGTATTCGAGTCCTGATTGAGAGCCCTTGTGTACCCGAGTGCCAGTTCGTAACACATGCATTTCACGCAATACATTCCCAGTTAAGAAGGCGCGATAATAATGAGCTTAGCTCGCATTGAGTGGATTCCCCTTGACGAACAAGTAACTGAGTAACTTACACACACACAACGCCACCTGTTGAGCAGAAAACTCACCAGGCATTGCACCCCTATAGCATATTTTGAATATGGGAATATTCATACAGTGCTATTTAATCAGGGAACAATGAGGGTATTTTATTGACGTTTCGGTGGGCTTGTGGTAATGCACTGATACCAGGTACAGCACAAATTCCATCCCAATAATATCTTCCCATTGATACATCGGGATTTGAACCCGGGACCTTTGGATTACCAGGCCAGTGACAAGACCACTCCACCACACCTCCCCTAATATAACCTAACCTAATATCCTAATCTCTTTTAAATATGTGCTCTCTACCCTCTCTGGGCTTAATACTAAGAAGGCATGATGGTGTTCCTCCTGTTGTACTAAAAAAAGCTTTGCTTCAGTGCTGACTCCCTGCCTAGGCAAACTCTTTCGTCTCTGTCTCTCCTCTTATGTCTTTCTTTCTTGCTGGAAGTTTGCTCCCATTCAACCTATCCCAAAGAAGGGATGATCGCTCTCAACCCTCCAACTATCGTCCAATTACTCGCATTTCTTGCATCTCTAATGTTTTTGAAAACTATTCTTACTTTAAAATTTCTTAAGCATCTCTCTGCCCATATAATCTACTTTCAGATCGCCAGTATGGCTTCCTTAGGGGTCGTTCTACTGGTGATCTTCTTCCATGTCTTATTCATATCTTACTAACTTTTGGTCATCCTCCTTTCATGATTTCGGTGAAACCTTTTCTATTGTGCTAGACATATCTATAAGTCCTTTAATAGAGTCTGGCACAAATCTCTAACTTCTAAACTACCTACCTTTAGTTTTTGTCCCTCAAATTGTGCCTTTATCTCTATTTCCCTTCCTGTCCGTTCCATAGCTGCAGTTGTGGACGGCCATCTTTCACTTCCTCAACCTATCAACTATCAGCTATTCATTCATAAGCTGATGACTCTTCCTTACACTATTCAACTAGTTTTTCAGAACCCCCCAGCAAGCAATCTCTCAAAAAGTCACGTGACGATGCCATATCTTCTGACCTATCAACAATTCCCATTTGGGGCAGAAAATATACTGTTGCTTTTGGTGCTTCCAAAATCCATTTCTCCATTTATCTACCCATCAAGAACTCACACAGGACTTTCCCGTATACTTCAACAATACACAAATCAACCCTTCATCTTCTCTCAGTATTCTCGGTGTCTCCTTTTCTCCTGATCTCACTTGGAAAGATCATATTACCACCCTTGCTAAAACAGCTTTCCAGAAGCTGGGTATGCTCAATCGTCTCCGGGGGTTCTTAGCCTCTGAAGTGCGCACGGGGGTAATTGAAAACCTCCCCCTGTGCTGACGTATTTGAGGTTATTCGTCACTAAAATATTCATTGTACCATTAATAGCATTAATAATTATCCATATGCGCCTATTATGGGTTGATTATAAAGGTATTAACCTGAAACAACAATAAAACGAGTGAAAACAGCGTTTGGATGGTCAAAATCGGAGATATAGCCCGCGAGTTGTATAATGTATGGGTGAGGCAAGCTACCTTCCCGCCAATTTTCCCCAAGGCCACTGCGACACAGTCGATCGATACTCTCTCTCTCTCTCTTGCACTCGATTGCTATCAGTGATGACAACACCCTGCTTGCAACTCGCTAATGTTAGCACAAAAATATACCTCAGAATAAGGGAATAATAGGGAAAATAGGTGATAACTAAGGGATAGGAGGAAAGTGGGGAAGGAGGGGAGGTAGAGGACTGAGATTTTGCATGGCCCAGGGGCCAAAAAAAAAAAAAAAAATAAAAAAAAAAAAAAAATTTCGATGTCAAAAGTTGATTTTTAATTTTACTTACTCAGGAGAGTCTTCCCGCAGTCCGCCGGGGGAACTCTTAAGAGTCTTCCCGCAGCTCCCGGGTTAATCCCTGGTACAGCTTCTTGCTCTGTACAGAGGCACAGTGCGTCCATGTATTGAGTATTGTTCACATGTGTGGGGAAGATCCTCTCACACAGCATTTCTTGACAAAGTATAAAAGAAAACCTTTCGTCTCATTAACTGATGTCCACTCCCCGACTCTCTGCGATCTCTCTCTCTTTGCCGCAAAGTTGCATCTCTCTCGCTATTCTACTGATATTACAATAATCAGTGTTCCTCACCCTCTCTCAATGTATACCACCTCCTTTATGAAGAGTACGTAGAACCTGTCTTCCAATACAATCCCACCCCTACTCTTTGCAACTCTCCAACCCAAGAGTGAAACGATATTCCCAATCTTTCCCCTATTCAACAGCTGAGCTCTCGAATGCTCTACCCTGAATCCATTTTCCCCTCATCCTATGACTTTAATTATTTTATACTCCGTGTATCCAAGCATTTTGGCTCGAACATTCCTTGATTTTGGCCTGTCACTCTTTCAACTATGGGGAAGGAATTCGTCACAGACAGTTCTGCCTTTTGTCTCACTAACTCACAGAAAAATGATCTACTAACTATAATATGACCATGGTTTTATTTCAGTCTCGCTCTACAGGTTTTGTGCGAGTCAATTATTTAGTAAGATTAAGATTACCCTCTTTATTGGTTAATAAGGATGTATACAATCTAGAGTTACCAATAATGCTATTGTAAAGTCGGTTTGTAACTAAATATGTTAAAAAATCAATGGACCTTATATTGTTTATTGGCAATATTTGTCAAGATTGTATTATTGGTAACCTAAGGAAATGTTGAATTAAGAAATATTAGGATACGTGCAATAGTTTGAAAGCCCCATAAATGAAATATATGTGTATATATTCCATACCAAGTGTGTTTTTTCGTGCAACAATTCTGACAACAATAAACACGGAAATGCTGCAACTCTTCCTTTGCAATCATGTTTTAGATACTGACCTTCTTGTTAAGCATTATGTTATTCACAATTTACTGTTAAATATTATATGAAATCACAGGCCATATATTCACATACATGGAAATTCACCCTGTTTTTTAACACTTCTTTAGCGGGGCCCGACTTAAGTCCGTATGGAGAAGAAAGGACTATGTGGCGGGGCCCGACTTAAGTCTGTGTGCCATTTTGGCGCAATATTGGCTCTGAGAGAGAGACGAGCGACGGGAGGAGCATAGGTTGCCTCATGACCGCTCGCCACGACCGCCGTGGGCATACTGACATTTATTCCACACACATCCACCCTCCCTCCCTCGCTACACACGTAATTATGTAACGAAATGACCGTATTTTAGCGATTTTACCCTTCGGTTGCACGATCGTTGCAAGACAACCAGTGATCGTAGAAGGATGGTTCAGGTGGCATTGGAAAGCTCAATATTCGCCCTTTCAGGGATACATAATTGTATTACGCTCTGGCTCTTGTTTATGCATGAAAAAGAGCACGGAAATAAGCTCGTTTAGGGTAAAACCACCCGCTGGGCAGGTAGTAGAATTTACCGACCTAGCCGCTCGTTAAGTGTTAAGAACTGGATTAACTGATTAATGAGGACTGATAATTTGTTGCTCCCGTTTATCTTTTGCGCCTTTAATCTCTTCCTGTTTTCTGTTATCTGCTAAAGTTAATTTATCAAGCTTTATGTATCTCTCCTGGTTCATCTTTCTCTAGATTGTTAGTAGCTATATCTCAAACATTCGGAGTCTACTTTTGCCTAGGTCATGATATTATGAATTTCTCTAATTATCTTAAACACATTTATATATCATAAAGCAGCACAATGCATTATTTTCGTTTTGCTAGTTGTATATACCATTCATCTTTGCTCACCATAACTATTACAATCCTATTCAATATCTTAATTTTAATGTATTCCCAACCCTTTCTTAATACGTGTAAGCTGTTTCACTTTAATTTCACGATCATTATAGGATGTTCCTCAGTTTTGGAATGCTATTTATCTATAAAATCGGTAATGGCTATCTCAATTACTCCGCCAACTACAAGACGTCCAGCCAAATTTTAATGAACTCATTTACTATATGCCATAATAAGTGAAAAGGCATATCCTCATATCTCTGAGGCACTAACAACTGTATACAGCTTAGAACCCGTAGCAAGGAATGGCCCTAACGCTATCTCATTTAACGCTTACACTTCTACTGATGCCGTCAAAACGTAACAAAAAATACCTGGTATACCGGAAAGGTTCTGCATAATCGTGTTTTCATTTGATATTAATTAAGCTTACACCACCCTTGCGTCATTAGTGTTGAGCATATCTACCAAGAGGTTTGACCAATAAATGTAACTTAGTTTTATATGTGGGGATATTATTTTATAACATGGTCTTTTGCGCCTCTATACCGAAACTTTGAGGATTGTACTGATACAGTATATGTAACTGGTTGCTTTTCTTGAACAGGTGTATTGCTATGTAAATATATATTAGGCATCCTTTGTTTCCTGGTTTCTTCTTTGGAGTGAAACTAATAAAAATGTATTATTTATAGATACATTGAATAATGTTTTATTAATTTATAATATTATATTGTTTACATTTTTATGGACGTATATTATGAAAAGCGATTATATACCCGTGACAATGCCAACACTGATAACACCTCCAGTACACTTTGAAAACACTTTAATTGGCGTGTCATTGATACCGAATAATATACACCATATATGCATTACATACCGTATAATATACACCATATATGCATTACATACCGTATAATATACACCATATATGCATTACATACCGTATAATATACACCATATATGCATTACATACCGTATAATATACACCATATAATTATGCATTACATACTTTCGTTACTACTATGACCTATACACTCACCATTATGCTGAAACACTAACTATAATATTTGAAGTTTGACTGACTCACCAACTGACAAATATTAACAATTACTATATTTACCCTGGTTATTGTTCTTGTTTGTTGATTATAGGGCTGTGTGGGCAGGCCCAATTAACCCTGCCGGAGACCATTTCCCCTTGTTGGGTAGGCTAACCAACAGGTAGTTCAGTTGTATCTGACGCTCCCATGTTTGAACAATACCACATTTCCGATATCAAAACTCAGTAGGCGCTCTAAGCAGAGCACACAAATGAAGTAGTATTATGTTATAGATTTAAGATATATATTTGAATGCCTATATGTCACATATATATTGTATATGGAGAGAGAGAGAGAGAGAGAGAGAGAGAGAGAGAGAGAGAGAGAGAGAGAGAGAGAGAGAGAGAGAGAGAGAGAGAGAGAGAGAGAGAGAGAGAGAGAGATAGCAAGAGCAGGTTAGCAGCCTGTAGCGCGTTTCTTATGCTACACACACCTCACGACTCCAATATTTCGCAATCATAATCCCACATAATGTTTAAAACACAAAATTAATTATTCTTTCACAGTAAAGTATTTGGTCACCCACTCCCTCCACCCCCACCTCGCCGCTGGTTACCCCTCCCACTCCTGTACCCTCCTTCCCCTCCCTCGCCTCCCTTCCTGCACCCCATATCTTCACTTCCTACTCCCACACCATCACTGTTACCAGATAATTTATGGGCACTAATTGTGCTGCCCTCTATTGAGGTCTTGGACAGACCAAGGCTGCATATGTTTCATCTGTCCACAACTGTACATTCATTCCAACTGCACTATCGGAGGCTATGAATAGATGAATGGAAAGAGTAATTAATTGGGCGCTTAACCCTAGGGAAGGCCTCTCTATAAACTACTCCTGAACCAGAATTAATTATTATGTTCTCTCCACCAACCAACTTTACTCCTAAACTCGATTAATGAAATTAACAAACACATGTGGCTCACGTGTGAATCTGCAAGACCCGGAATCGAATCCCTGCCACGGCGGACATTTAGTGGGTGTGGTAGTACGTCCTAGCATGTTTCACATGCTCGCACCCAGTCAGGGAACATCCTGACGACGTATACATACTAAACATACATAACAAAGCCACTCCTACAGCTTCTTCTCTCTCCAACACCCCTTCTCCCCTCTCTACACGCTTCAAAAGTAGGAAAAGTAGAATGTAAATAAGAGGTGCCGTTGCAAAGGCTTATCCCTCAATACTTCATCTGATCTGATCTGACTTATGCATTGCGCCTGAAGGTCGAGGGTTGTAAACCATTTTGCGCCTAGCAAGGAATCTAGAGAGTCGTCAATGCAAGGGAGGGGGGTGGCATCTTTGATTGTTATGTCCTTTAGTTGGCGATAGTTTATACAAAATCTAGTGGAGCCATCTTTCATAGGGACTAATACTACTGGGGAGGACCATGGGCTGGTAGAATCTTTTATTACGCCCGTGTCTAACATAACTTTTACTTGAGTCTCTTCCTCTTGTCTTTGTATGGGGTTCTTTCTTACGGATAGGTTGTCTAATTGGTTGCCCTATCGTATGAATGGGGTGGTGGAGAATGTTAGTTTTCCGATGTCTCGGTTGGATGTGGCGAAGATGTCTTGGAAAGAAGTCATCAAGTCGCGTAAGTCAAGTTGTTGTTGGGGGGTCAAGTGAGGAGGTATATCTGGGAATTTGAAGGGGGTGGGGGAGTCTTGCTCATTAGCTAGGGTTAACTCCTCATCGTGGGTCTCTAGCTCTCCGATAGCTAATCCTTTCGGTTAGGTAAGGGGTTGATCTGACATATTTGCTATTTTTATACAACTGAGTTTATGGGGAATAATGGCGGGGGCAGTTAGACAATTATGATCGAACAGACTTTGAAGGTTAGGGGTAATTATGACGTCACCACGTAGCGTAGGTAGAATGGGAATCCATTTTTCATGGTGAGGGGGTAACGTTACGGCTTTGGAGGTAACAGCCTGAGCGGTCTTGATAGTGCGGATGGCCTGGTTAGGATTAATTTTAAGGTGGTGGCATTCGGAGGTTGGGTGAGGTTCTTTGTTATTAATGTGAGGTTCTTTTTTACTGTTATTTTGGGTAGGTTTGAGTTTAAGGGGGCCTTCGGAGGTTAGGAGGGGTTCTTTCTTACGGTTCTTTTTTTTCAGCAGGGGGGTGGAAAGTTAGCGTTCTGTTACCGCAACTAATATTTGCATCTAGGGCAATCAACAAATTGAAACCCAAATATCCACCGTACTTGGTTTCTTGATGTGGAAAGATCATGAAAAAATGGTGTGTGCCATGATCAGGGAGGGGCGTGCGAACATAGAGTGGCCTAATTTCTCCATGGTTTGGAATGACACCGTCGTTCGCTTCAATTAAAACTATGGTGGAGGGCTGAAGGAGGCCATAAGGAACTTGGGTTTTGTTATAGAATGAAGAGAAGATACAGGAACGCGCCGTGCCTGTATCTATCAAGAGTTTAGGTTTGATCCTGTTTATGGAGAGTTTAGGGTAAACGGGGGTTTATCCTTGCCTGTCCCATCGCGAGCCCCCGCCAGTCTGTGGACGGGGGTGGATTAAAAATCCTGACTAACCTGACATTCTGTGATTTCCTCTCCTATCTCAATATTCTCTGCTATTTCGCTCTCTTCGCTTCCCTCTTTTCCTGCAGCCCCATCTTCGATTATGGTAGCCACGTGCCGGGGTTTGATCCACGGAAGCTGGCTCCAAAACTGAGGGGCTTTTGGTTGACATTTCAGTAGTTCCCCAAATGACTTTTCAAGTGAGACAAGGGGGCACCTAGAAGTACATGGCTTCCAGTCTGAGGGTCGAATTCTAGCCCATTCTTCCATGTTGTCATGGGAACGGCTAAATGCAGTAGGTGAGGAAAAGTTATAGGAGCTTGAGGTTGAGTAGTGGGCCGGCTAATCACGGCTATTGTATCTGTCTCCTGTGTCTGTTTCAGGGCTAAGATACGCCGAATTACTGGCATGTCTACGTCAAAACCCGTGGGTTCTGCTATGGCAAAATGATCTCTCACAGGTGTGGGAAGTATCCTCAACAATGCCCGAAACACACTCTCTTTTCTTTTAGCAGCAGTGTCCGAGGGAAATGCGGTCAGTGCCAGTTGATTCAACTGGTTAATTGTGTGGTCTAGATTCCCTGCGAATTTAACCTGGTGAAACTGTCTATTGGCTACAACTTTACCTAAAGATGTGTTGATTGCTGAGGTGGTATAGGTTTCAAACTGGGCCCACGTTAACTAGGGAGAACGCACATAACCTGACACAAGGGACATATGCCTGCCTAATTTAATGACAACAGTGTGGATTTTTGCATTGTCATCGTCCTGGAATACAATGTCCAGGACAGGTTTCACAACTTCAAGATAAGTGACTATAGCATGGTCCTCCGGTTTAAATGGAATAATTTCCAGCGAAGTAATATTTGCTTGCGTAAGTCAGTTCTCTCTTTCCAGCCTGGGAAAGCTTTTAAGAACTATAACACTCAGCAGGAACACAGCTGACTCCAGATATGCAATAATAAATCTCCTCAACCTCTACCAATGATACAGAATACACGGTTGGGTTTCACAAGTTTTTATTTCACTTCATATCAGGGCACTGGCATGTATAATAAATAGGTACTTGGTTGAGTCGTATTTACATAGAAATACTCTCAAACCTACTTCAAGAATGAATAATAATATTCTTAACCCGGTAAGCGCTAAATAGACCTAGGGGCTAGGGTAGTTATTTGTGCATTTCTAGCCTTGGATTCTGACAGAATTCGTTATATTTACAATATAGACCATTATTTGTTTTCGGTATGCTTTTATTTTACATATATGATGTATATATGAACCTTCAAGAGTGCTAAAATAAGTGGGAAAAGCATTTGGGTGGTGAAAAACGAAGATATTGGCCACCCGGTCGTAATGTCAGGCGAGAGAGAGCTACAGGCAACCCTCCTCTCTCGCTGTCTGTGAGGTAACTGAGACGAGCGGGGCGGTGTGGGCTGGTGTCTGGGTGTTACATATCGATCTTTTCTGCAACCCACTTGTGCTACATTATCGCGGGAGAGAAAAATAACCGATAAATGATGATAATAAGAGGGAAAATAGGTGATAATTGAGGAGGGGAGGGAGGGGGGAATAAGGTTGGGAAGGAGGGGAGGGGGGTGGGTGAGATTTACATGGATGAGTACTGGAGGGGAATTATCTCACCTAGAGACAAATTTTTTTTTTTTGATAGGCCCTTTTTTTTTTGGAAAGCTTTTTTATGGTCTTGCTTCCGTGAGGCCTATCGCGTTCCCTATAGGAAGCCTTCCGTGAGGCCTATCGCGCTTGCCGGGTTAAAGCATGGATGATATATAAATCAGTTGATAATAATAATTGATAAATCACAGTTCAATAAACATATGATGAATATATAAATATCGCATAAATGCTAACAGAGTGGTTAGTCTCAAGGAATAGCTGATATCCTGAAGGTCAAGCTTAAGACGTGGTAGAACGTGACGCAGGGTAAGGTAAAAATACTGAGGTCACAACGTCTCAGTTAAACAGAATATATAAAATATGAATATCAGCTGAATGGCAAATAACTAATGAGTTATGAATAAAGAGAGAGGTTTTAATTATCTATTAACGTATGCAGTTAGATTTAACAATCGTATTTCAGGGAACTGAGCAAATAAAAATAAGTCTTATGGAAAAAACAAAACCCTCGACATTGAAATATTAACGCGATGGTGACAAAATAGAATTACTATGAAATCAAGTTAAATGTTTAAACTGGTTGTGAAGCCAGGAAACATGAATTAAAATGAGTCTAACTAAGAGACACGATAGATAACACTCTCTGTGAACATTATATACGATTTAAGCACCCTGATAATCCTATTAACTTAGTATCAGATCTGACAGGGGTGTTCACAATATTTATTTGTAGTGTGCGGGTAATCGGGCCGAATGGATATATATATAAACTTAGTGGCAATACATGAATATATATATATATATATATATATATATATATATATATATATATATAAATCAATCCCAGGATAGCGTTTGTATGTACTCACAACACGAGTAACAAAAGGACTAGGGTGAGAATAAAAGATCTCAGGCATTTATGTTAACTTGAACACATAACATATCCTACACAACCTTTGCAATAATCACGAAACAGAATAAGTAAACAAGAAGCACAACATTTTGAGTCAGAGTATAGTAGAAAGTAGCCTTGTAGAGATCTGACATACTTGGGGGCGACTGAGTGCGTGGTCCGTCTTGGCCTGGTTGCCAAGGGGGGAGGCCCAGGAGTACCCTCGCACAGGTAGCACTAGCGTAGGTTACATCCGGGATAGCCTACACACACTCTCTCATCCGGACACCATATCTGCTTGAAGGGCACGATCTAAGAGGATTTTGGTTAGCCTCTACGGATGGTGCTATCCGGTCGAGTTGTTCACGTATACTCCCCCACAGGTTACCCATGGGACACAGTGCCTCGACTTGCCTAACTTTACCCTGTTTTCGGCCAGGTAGTATTTGATTTTACGGAGAGTGACAAGTCGGTTGTTTCTGGTACATAAGAGGCATGGGCAATATCTTTTCTGATTTATTGCATGGTTGTCTAAAGCCTTAAAAATACAATGCATACATGAATATGTGGGGAATAGTATGTTTTATTTATTAATAATAGAAGTGAATAGCTTAAAGTCTAGGTATACATAGGATAATTTATTTACAGTATTGGAGGCCTCTCTCCATTTAGAGGCTTGTATAGAGCGGTCTATTTGTCTTCTCGTCTAGCTGAATTGCAAACATAGTCTCGTCTAGCGATGGTAGTAGTGATGCATGGAACCACCAGGGTGACTGGAGAGGAATGAAGGAGGTTGATGTCTCATTTGCATAAAATCCTCCTCTGCGTAGTCTAAATCTGGCCCAGGTGTAGGCGGCCATTGTTTACCTGGCGCCTGAGGGCACAAGCCAGCAAACTGTGGCGGATGTCCTCCCCTACATATGTTAAGCGTATCGTAGGCCGCGCATTTTTCTTGGAGCTGTGATATGGGTGACTGGTGTATTTTGTTGCTGCTGTCCAGGAGAGGCTGTTTCCAGGGTCTCTTCCGGCTTCTTATGGACGCAATTCTATACGTGGCAGTTGTTGGTCCTTCCGTTGATGGGAATGGGTTTGTGGTCTTCTTTGGCTTTACCTTTTCCAGTCCTGTCATCTCAAAATGTACTTGAATTCTTCAACAAAGTGACAAAAGAGACTGATGGAGGGAATTGTGTTGATGTCTGCTTCATAGATCTGGCCAAGGCATTTGACTCTGTTCCCATCAAATTACTTAGTCATAAATTAAGGATTGGAAACTATATCTATATGGAGGGCAGAACTTGGAGAGTAGTGGTCAGGGGCCACGTTTCAGCATGGAGGGACGTGTACAGTGGTGTTCCACAGGGTTCTGTCTTGGGGCCCTTGTTGTACATCGTTTATGGATGATATATCTGAGGGACTAAGTTCTCTGAGTAGGACCTTCGCTGATGACACCAAGTTGTCTGGTAAACTCGGATACCATAGTCTCTAGCCCACTCATAAGCATTCGTGGACTTCACCTATTTCTAATTATGGAAGCATAGCTCTGGAAACAAATTTATGAGTATAATGTTTTTATACGTCAACTACAAAACTAAATACACTATTTATTGATAAGCAAGTTCTATCCAAACATATATCTAGATACTGATAATTGCATAAACATATATCTAGATACTGATAATTGCATAAACATATATCTAGATACTGATAATTGCATAAACATATATCTAGATACTGATAATTGCATAAACATATATCTAGATACTGATAATTGCATAAACATATATCTAGATACTGATAATTGCATAAAGAAAAACAAAGGGTATCCACACATTCTTACGAGTGGGCCAGATACTATGGTATTCGAGTGTACATGTAACTCCCCAGCAGAGGCCCAAGCTTTACAGGACAATATTAGTGAGTTCCACCGCAGACTGGGCATGTGGAAGCTTAAACTGAATATAAATGCCATATGCTACACCTGGGAAAAAATAATATGAAAACCAGTTATAAGTTGGAAGATGTGACACTCTCGAAAAAAGAGCAAACAAAGGATCTAGGTATTACAGTGAGCTCGATCTTCATTAAAATTGCATTCGCATGTTGCTGAAGTCACCTCAAAGGCTAACCAGCTACTTGGTACAATCAAGAGAAACTTTAGCTGTAAAAATAAAGAAGTTATACTTCCAATTTATAAAGCCATAGCCTAGATTAGAATATACCATTCAGTTCTGGAGACTTCATTATGTAAAGGAGATCTCTTAAATGGAAAGCATGCAGCGGAGGGCCACAAAGATGATTACTGGCATGAAATATATCCTGTATGAAGAAAGAGTTCGCAACTGAATTTAACAACCTTGGAGGAACGGAGGGATCGGGGAGACATTATCTTGGCATATTCACTGCTCAACAAAATCTCAGGTTTAAATTACGAAGAAATATTCAAGAAGAGAGATCAAGATCATGGATGTGACACCCGAGTTCACTCTCAAAGACTGGTGGTTCCTTCAACAAACCGTGGCACAAGAAAATTCTTATACAGTGTAAGAATGCCCAAGATGTGGAACAGATTGTCAGAATATGTAATTACTGCCACGGATGTAAATGAGTTCATAAATAGATATGATAAACATTTTGAGTGTAAAAAGGCACAACAGGCTCTAAACATTTACTGTCAAAATGAAGAAGGAAGTAACTGTAAAAATTATACGGGTAATCTTAAAAAGCTCTGCATATATATCAGTCAAAACATTGCTGGTGAGTTACACTCCAATTACTCTAGGCTCGTAATTTTTGAGTAATGAAATATTATAATGAGATATCTACCCTACATATAGTTAACATATTATGGATAAAATGGATTTGTTAGGTGAAGTTAATAAGATCGGAACCTCTCCGGGTGGTCGGGGGCCGGGGGAGTGCTGGAGGGACCTTGGTGACCCTGGTCTCTGGGTCTTCTCCTGGATGACCTAGATGTGTGTGAATTTGTATTTTGTTTTTGTTTGTTCGTTGTTTTCTGTTGTGTTTTGTGTTATCCCTGTTCTTGCTCTGTCATGAGTCGGCCACCCCCCAACCCCCCAAAAATAAATAAAAACAAATAAAAAATAAAAATAAAAATAGGAAAAGTGGGGATTGGGCCTTAGTAAATAGATAGATAGATAGAAGTTAATAAGGCTAGGGAGGTTAGGTTAAGCTTATCAGCCATATTACTAAACATTTCTAAACCGTATCTCCAAGGATTTATTAACGAAATAAGCAGAAACAAGTATTGTAATGATGTTTCCGAAACTGTGGTTAATGTCGGACAATATGGGATATAATGAGGATACGTTGTGTCAGTCACTTATAACATACGGCAGCCAGCAAGCATAAAATACCAATGACAATTATCCAAACCTTGGATAAAGAGTTGGAAAGGTGACCTTGTAATATATGCATATACATTTAAAAAAAACAGAAAACCTAGATAGCCTACAGTGAACTTCGAGCTACTAAACTACTTGGGCGGGTGCTCAACCCCGAAAGGAGTTGAATTCGGGAAGCTATCCCCCCGCCAAAGGTGGCTTTCTAGGGCCTTTCCTAGCTGATGCTGAGAGGATTGGGTTCTAGTCATGTGCTGATGGGCTGGTCTATCAGAGTGAGAGCTGGGTGATCTCTACCATACCCATAGCTTGCTCTGAGTGTTCCTTTTACTTCTATATTTTCTAGATCTCATGTGACGGCGTCTCTTCCGTGGATTGAACTCCCTACGGACAACCATAGAGGTTGGCAGATTGGGAGCCAAAGTGTCACATTTTTCCTTTGCCCCTCAACTTTCCCTTCATAATTGCTGAGGGGCGCAGGGCCTTGGGTGGGGCTTTGGTTTCCCGGGCGTTTCCGTGCCCTCCTCAACTCACCCGCCTTGGAGTGGCTTCGGTCACCTGGGCTTCATTAGTGGTGAGCAGGGAAGGTTTTGTGGGGGCACTCGGTTATGGCCTTGGCCTTGCTCGGAACCTTGGGGCTGCTCGGCCAGACAGCCTGGGGGAACAGCAAAAAAAAAAAAAAAAAAACATTCAATACCGGTGACATTCTTTTCATTATATTCTGGCAACTATTAGGCGGTTTTATTCAGCTTTGGTAGGATGTCTACCCATTAAAATATTACAGACTATCTCAATTAATCCTTTTAGCTACCATATATCCATCCTAAGCTTCATAACATCGTCTAAATGCCGCTGAAATAAAAACAATGAGACGTCGCTGGTACTGTAAGGGTTAAGGTAAATGACGACAATCGACAAGTCATAACGAAACCGGTTCTGTCATGACTGTTCAAGTTAAACACCAAGTGGTGAATTCTATTTCATATTCAAATAATGAGCATTGTC
>JBAKBP010034990.1:0-20059 GCA_037953745.1 Lithodes maja | reverse complement strand
CTACGGGATTGTGGTGTGCTGTGTTTAATATTGATATATATCATATTCCTATAGATAGAATGATTCTTCCTTTTAATTTTTGTACATCAGATTTTTTTTTTTTTTTCATTCGGTTTTATCAAACTTGGAAATTATATATATATATTTTTATTATAAGCTTGGATGGTACTCATATTACATACCACGGGATGTGGATTATTGTGTTAAATATTGATGTGTCTATTGTTAGGGATTTCTATTTCATTCAAGTGTCACTGGTTGTAATTGAGGTATTGTGCTTGTTATGGTGGGTACGATCTTTAATTATTTATGATTGAACATCGTATGCAATGTTATGAGCCCGGTATAATTAATTCGACCTGTAGACAGCTTAGTTTCATATAGGAAGATATTTTTGTTCAAGAGTGTACGAGTCAGAGTGTGGTGGTATTGCAGGCAGTTCTCTCATCACCCCCCCCCCCCCCGTTTTCGTTCACATTCCATTCTACCCCCTATCGTCCTTCACTCGTAACCCTATTCATTCTCCCCCCCCCCCCTTTCTTCCAACCCTTGCTCTTCTTCGTTGCCTGACGTACGAATGATAGTGATTATAACTAGGTAATAATGTATTTGGCTTTTCTAATCATAAGTAATGTTTACAAGATATATCATACTTAGAGTTCTTGGTAAAAGTAATACTTTAATTCAGCAAGTATATAATGAGTTGAGATTAATATAGTTAGAGAAGTTGGTATCAGAGCCAGGTGCGCTAAGGGTATATAGCTAGTGCTAGTACCGTAACGGCAAAGTAGTGTATTCTCCACCACCATCTTAAGCTGACCTGCCCTGAGTTTGTTTGTAAAAGAATCACCATGAGTTGAATAAGTATCGCCTAGGATTTTTTCTATGTTTATTGATTGCTTTCACATACTCTCTTGGAGGGTATTTATATAACTATGTATTATTTTCTTTAGAGTTTCTTTATTATTTCACTTCAATGTTTCTCACTGATATTTTCACTTGAAGTAACTTTTGTGTATAATTAATCATGTAAATAAATTATAATTTTATTTTATGTAATCTTTACATTTTACCTTTATGCTAATATATTATTCTTTTGATTGTTGGGATCAATCTAAGTCAAAGTAACGAAAGATAACAAATTCTGAACGAGTGATAAGAAAGGAATAACTTTAGGTTTTTTAGGCTAAAACAGCCATTTGATATCAACTGATATTTTATGAACTTGCCACATCTTTTCACCTACCAAGGTTTTAGTGACACAAAGAGAGTTGCTAGTTTTTGTGGAAGTTTAACATGCCATTTATTCTTGACTGAAACTGATAGTCATATTTTCCACATTTTGTGAGGCTAAATAATAAGTCCTCGTTTTGTGGTTTTTAGTGGAATGTTTCTTTATGTTATGGGTTCGAACCCCGCTCGTAACGTAACATGGTGCCGTAACCAGGATTCCTTTCTTTCCCTCGTTTGGTAGTAATTGAGAACATTAGTGAAACATTAAGTCCCTCGCTAGGACATCGCATACTCATCTCATCCATCTCATTTTGTACTGTTTATGAGTTGAGAGAGCTGTGTCAGCCTCTACGTTCTTTAATGCCAATTATTCGCGTTTCTCACTCATCCTAATTTGTCATACATATTCTCGTTCATCCATTGTTCATAGCATTCAATCATGGAATTTAAAATGAGTGAATTTGTCGCTGACCCCTCCTTGAGCACCTTGTCTATGTTGAAGCTCAAAAAAGTAGACTGGATTGCCTTAGCCACAGAGTATGATGCACCTTACAAAACTAGTAATACCAAAGGTGAGATTAGAAGGAGTGTGATTGGGAAATTGGTAAATACTGGTGTTTTGTCTGAGGCAGCATATCAGTTGTGTGCAGAGGAAGGAGGTAGTGATGCATGGATGAAAGTGAAACTATTAGAGCTGGAGAATGCAAAATCTGACAGAGACCAGAGAAGGCTTGAAATTGAACATGAGCGTGAACAAAAACAGCATAATATTGAACATGAGCGTGAACAAAGATGGCATGAGCTTGAACAAAAACAGTATGAGCTTGAGGAGAAGCAACGTGAGAGAGAGAGCATGATGAGCGCATGTTAAAGTTAAAAGCTGAAGAAACCCGGAATCAAAGGGATTCGGTTGCAAGTAGACCATTTTCTGATAAGGGTCATAGTTTGAAATTTGTCCCTAGTTTTGATGAGACTGACCTGGAGAATGTCTTCATCCTTTTTGAGAAGGCAGCCAATCAACTCAAGTGGCCAAATGATCAGTGGGCATAGCCTAGCTGCTTTCATAGGTAAAGCCAAGTAGGTTTACACCAATCTCTCCATTGATTCCTTGACCTATGAAACTCTTAAAACTTCAGTCTTAGCAGTGTATGATCAGGTTCCTGAAACTCATCGTCAGTGTTTCAGGGATATGAAGAAAGGTGAAAAACAAACCTATCTAGAATTTGTAAAGGGAAAAGAGCGAAAGTTTCTGAGTTGGTTGAGAGCCAGTAAAGTGACAACCTTTGAGCAGTTGTGCCAGCTAGTTATGCTTGAAGAATTTCTCCACAAAGTCCCCTTCCCCTTAAAACTTTACCTCCAAGAGAGAGAGGTGCAATCTGTAGACAGGGCGGCTATTTTGGCTGAAAATTACCGATTAACTCATGGCGATTCTTATTTCAGGACAGGACAGAGAGGGCCTGGCAACCGGCCACATTCTGGTGCTGGTCCTCGTGATGGTGGTAGTTTCCAATCTACTGGTGGTAGGTCTGGTTATGGTGGTGTCTCCCAACCAGTTTCAAGGGTAGCTTCTGGGGGCAATGGATCTGATAAAAAGGAATTTCACAAAACTTGTCTTTCTTCCATTAAACCTCCTGGACCCTTAGTTTGTGCCTACTGTAAGCAACCTGGACATTTTCTTAGAGAGTGTCCCAAATTAAAGTTAAAAGAGAAAACCTGTAAACCAGAGAGTAGTGCTGTTCTAGCCTCTTCCCTTGTACTTCATCCAAATAGAGTAGCAGTATCCCCTCCTACTCCACCTGTGTTGAGTGCCTGTTCTGACTCTGATGGTCTCACAACCAGGTTTTCCCTAGTATACCACCTGGCTGTTCTAACCAGTTCCAACCTTTTCTTTCCACAGGATCAGTTTCCTCTACTGACGCTTCCACTGACTATCCCATTCATCTTTTGAGAGACACAGGAGCCTCTCATAGCCTCTTGGTAAGAGGATTGGTGCCCAGTATTGAGGACTGTTTGCTGGGCCAGAGTATACTCATGCAGCTAGGGTGTATCTAAAAACTTATTTAGCTAGTGGTTACTTTACTGTTGGGATTCAAGATTCCCTACCTGTAGGAGTGAACTTTTTGATGGGCAACGATATCGCCGGTGGCAAAGTGATACCAGACCCCATAGTTACCTCCACTCCCTCCTCTGATAACAACACTAAGCAATTAGAAAGTCAGTATCCCAATTTGTTTCCCTCCTGTGTAATGACTAGGAGTGGGGCTGGTCACCACAGTAAGAAGGACAAAGTTGATCCTGATAGTGTTGACCTAGACACTTCCTCCATATTTCCTGATGTAGAGTCAGAGGATATTAGCAAGATTCCCATTGATTCTGAAACTCTCAAAGAGGCTCAGAAGCAGGACCCTGAACTGGCAATATATTTTGATAGTGCTGTGGAAGAGTCAGATATAGGAAACTATCCTCAATGCTTCTATCTAAGTAGTGGTACCCTGATGCGCAAGAATAGACCTCCCAATGTGCCAGCTGATTAGCCCTGGCAAGAAGTGCATCAAGTAGTTGTGCCACATAAGTATAGAGTAGACATCATTTCCATTGCTCATGACATTAGTGGTGGACATTTGAGTGTCAACAAGACTTATGACAACATTCTCAATGATTTCTTTTGGCCGAGGATGAAACAATCTGTTAAGTCTTACTGTAAAACATGTCATGTGTGTCAACTTGCTGGGAAACCCAACCAACCCATCAAGCCTGCACCTTTAAATCCCATCCCTGTAACGGATGAACCGTTCAGTAAAATCATAATTGACTGTGTAGGACCTTTGCCAAGAACCCGTAGTGGGAATGAGTACTTGTTAACTGTCATGTGTTCCACCACTAGGTATCCAGAAGTGTTCCCCTTGAGGCGTATAACATCAAAGAATGTAGTAAAGGTGCTTAGTAAATTTTTCACCCAGTATGGAATACCCTGTGTGGTACAGTCTGATTTGGGAAGTAACTTTACCTCTCAGCTCTTCAAGCAAACCATGGAAGAGTTGGGAGTACACCAGTACCATTCCACTGTCAGTCACCCACAGTCCCAGGGGGCATTAGAAAGGTTCCATCAGACCCTCAAATCAATGCTCACTAAATATTGTGAAGAGAACAATGCCGACTGGGATGAGGGCATCCATTTTGTGTTGTATGCTGTAAGAAGCAGGGTACAAGATTCTCTAGGATTTTCACAATTTTCCCTAGTTTTTGGTTATGAGGTCAGAGGTCCCTTGAGAGTGTTAAAAGATACTTGGATCAATGCTAACTCTAATAAACATCTTCTCACTTATGTCCATCAATTTAAATCTAGACTGAGATCTGCAGTAGAACTAGCTATGAATAATTCAGAGAAGTCTCAAGATAAAATGAAAGTGCAGTATGATAAGACTACAGTTGTCAGAGAATTTCAGCCAGGAGATCTAGTGCTTGCCTTTCTGCCTATACCTAAAAAGCCACTACAAAACAAGTACCATGGTCCATATGTTGTGCTTAAGAAAACAAGTAATGTGAATTATGTTTTAAAAACTCCTGATCGTAGGAAGTCGGAAAGACTAGTATATGTTAACCTGCTTATCACTGCAGAGATCCAGATAAGGTATTAAACTTTGAATCAGTAGCACAATTTGAAGGTGAACTAGAGGATTTAAAGATCAAGGAGCATAATGACATCCAGTTGCCTCTTGATAACAAATTGCAAAACTCTGACTTCTTGACTAACCCCCATTTAAAATTCCAGCACTTGTTGTCTGACCAAGGTGAAGATTTGGAGTACCTGCTTTCCGAGTTTCCACAGCTGTTTGGTGACGTTCCCCAGCAGTGTCCCCTGGTGGAACATGATGTGGTCCTGACGGAGGGGGCCACTCCCATCAAACAACATCCCTACCGCGCCAATCCAGAGAAGCGTGCGGCACTTCAACAGGAATTGGACTTCCTCGACTCGATGATACGTGGTCAGCTCACAGAGTTTTGCGCCAGGGCACCTGAGACCAGGAAGCGTTTTAGTATCCCTG
This sequence comes from Lithodes maja, assembly GCA_037953745.1. NCBI lineage: Eukaryota > Metazoa > Arthropoda > Malacostraca > Decapoda > Lithodidae > Lithodes > Lithodes maja. The sequence goes on along the minus strand of JBAKBP010034990.1, from coordinate 14,780 downwards.
GTGGTGGTGTGGACGACGTAGTTACAGCAATTGACGAAGTATCAAAGCTGGCCCCTTCTAATACAATGTACGTCATCCACGTTGGATCCAACGATGTACAGCGAACCCGGTCGGAAGATTTGCTTTTAAAGTACCAGCAGCTGATCAAGTCGTTTAAGGAGAAGTCATCAAGGATCATCGTCTCAGGAATCGTCCCCCGGCTCGGTGTAGAGAGCCGATTTTACAACATAGCCACCAGCACAAATCGTTGTCTAGCAAACCTCTGCAGGAAGGAGAACGTGGGATTCGTCGACACCTGGGACAATTTCTACTACGATGACTATTTGTTTTCGGACGATGGAGTTCATCTGAACCAGGTGGGAGCAGCACGTTTTGGGCGTCTTCTCAACGATGCGGTGACGGATTTTCGGAGAAGAAATCGACTCGGCACAGGACAACCAGGAAGGAGGACCGAAGACAGCGAGGACGGCAACCTACAAAGGAATTAAATACTAATCCGTCAAGAACCGCGAATTTGGATAAAGCTCCACCAACACGACCCAAATTCAAAACCGCCAGGGATAACGACCGAGGACCGAGGACAGCGATGAATGTAAATGTAGATCCGACCAGAACCAAAAATTCGATGAAAGAACGTTCTGTGAGTTCTAAAACCGCAACTTTAAAGGTTTTCTATGCAAACGCTCGTAGCATACGCAATACATTTTCAGATTTAGAGGAACTAGTGTTTACAGAAAATTATGATGTGATTGGCATAACAGAATCTTGGCTCAATACAGAAGATAGAGACTTTTTAGCAGAGTATTCACTTCCCGGTTATGTAATGTTTGAGAACAGCCGAATAAATAAAAATGGAGGTGGCGTTTTATTTTATATCAAAGAAAGTCTTAACCCGACCCTCGTGTCAAAACCTCAAATTGTGAACGTCGACACATCTTTTGTGCTAATAAAGAATAATAAAGGTACAAAAATAATACTTGCGTTAATATACAGACCTCCAGCTCAATCAGTGCAAACTGACCGAGAAATTTACGAACAAATTGCAGATGTAAGTAACTCACAAGATACCGTAATTTTTGGCGACTTTAATTTACCCGTGACCAAGTGGGGCGATACTCTTACTTCACACTCCGGACATGACTTGTATACGAACATGCAAGAGAATTCGCTTTATCAACTTGTTCGAACGCCGACCCGTGGTAATAACGTTCTTGACATTGTACTTGCAACAAAAGAAGAATTGATAGAGAATTTGAATGTTGGTGATGAATTCAGTAACAGCGACCATCGTACGATAACTTTCACTTTAAAGTTTACTAGTAACGAACTAAATAGTAGCATCGAAAAAGTCCCTAATTTCAAGAAAGCAAACTTCCATAAACTTAGAGCTATGTTTAAAGAAACTGACTGGAGCTTTTTAATTAACAATAACGACATAAATACATCTTGGAAGTTATTCGAAACCACTTACCTAAAAGCAGTGCAAGACTGCATACCATCGAAAATACGGCGTCCAGGCCATAATAATAAGCCCAAATGGTGGAATAAAGATATATCAAACTGCCTGCTTGCTAAAAAATTTGCTAATGATAGATTAAAATCCTCACAAAATGACGAAGAACGGGTGAAATTTGTAGAGCTACGACGCAAAGCCAAAAAGTTAATTAAGCAGAGTAAAAAGACCTTAGAGTTACATATTGCGAATCAAAGTAAAACAAACCCGAAATAATTCTATAGTTATATCAGAAAGAAAAAAGTAGTTACTTCAACTGTTGGACCGTTAGTCGATGAAAATGGAGAATACACCAAAGACGAAGTACAAATGAGTAATGCCCTCAATACCTTCTTTGCATCAGTTTTTACAACAGAAGACCTCAGTGATATCCCTACACCATCGCCGATTCAGATTGATAATTCAGATTTTCTAAGCAATATCACCGTTACAGAGAGAGAAGTATTGAATTGTTTAGATAAACTCAAGGTAAATAAAACGCCAGGACCTGATACAATCTCGCCTAGAGTTCTAAAGGAAGCTAAGGATGAGCTCTCCAAACCACTGACATTACTATTCAATAAATCCTTGCAGTCTGGAACTATGCCTGATCAGTGGAAGCTAGCCAATGTAACACCGATATTCAAAAAAGGCAGCAAATCCCTACCCAGTAACTATCGTCCAATTAGCTTAACCTCAGTTGTTTGTAAAATGCTAGAAACGGTCATACGAGACAGACTCGTAAATCACTTAGAGGAAAATAACATACTTAAAGATACTCAACACAGCTTTCGTAAAAAACGTTCCTGTTTAACAAACCTCTTAGACTTCTTCCATGATATCCTCAACCTCTACGATGAGAGTAAAGCTGTAGATATTATATACCTTGATTTTCAAAAGGCCTTTGACAAAGTTCCCCACAAACGTTTACTGCTAAAACTAAAAGCGCATGGAATACAAGACGGTGTGTTGAAATGGATAGAAAATTGGCTCAGCAACAGAAAGCAAAGGGTAGTCATAAACGGTAAGGCATCTAAATGGACCAATGTAAGTAGCGGGGTACCCCAGGGATCAGTACTAGGACCAATTCTCTTTCTAATTTACATCAACGACATAGATGAGGGTCTCACCTGTACAATCTCAAAATTTGCTGACGATACAAATATTGCAAATAGCGTACTCTCAAAAGAACAAGTTGACGATATGCAACACAATCTAGATAAATTGTCATGTTGGGCCCAAATTTGGCAAATGAGTTTCAATGCGGAAAAATGAAAAGTACTACATGTCGGATACCTAAATGAGAAAGCAAACTATTTGATGAATGGCACTCAGCTTAAGAATGTAAACAGAGAAACCGATCTGGGAGTAACAATATCGAGTAACCTAAAACCGAGTCAACAATGTTCAGAAGTTGTTAAGTAGGCAAACAAATTAATTGGCTTTATAGGCAGGTCATTTGAGCATAAATCAAAAGAAGTTATCCTAACCCTTTACAATTCCTTAGTCCGCCCTCTTCTGGAATACTGCGTTCAATCCTGGTGCCCTTATTACCAAAAAGATATAAACAAGCTAGAACGAGTTCAACGTAGAGTTACCAAAATGATACCTAGCCTAAAGAACAAACCATACGAAGAGCGTCTTCGAGAATTAAATCTATTTCCTTTAACCCAGCGCAGATTAAGAGGTGACTTAATTCAAGTGTTCAAAATCATCAAAGGCATCGACAATATGAACTGTAGTAAGTACTTCACTATCGACCAATCTAATTACACGCGGGGAAACGGTTGCAAAATTATTGGTAAATCTTTTAACTCGCACGAATCTAAGAATTTCTTCTTCAATCGAGTTGTCAACTTGTGGAATGGGCTTCCCCGAAACGTTATAGACTGCATCACCGTTGATTCATTTAAACTCCGCCTAGACAAATATCTTTCATCAAAACCGCGACTGACTGCGTTTGTAAATGAATAACTTTATTTTATCCCCCCCTCAGTTACTAACCCATCTGTCCTCTACTAACTTCCTAATCCTGCCACGGACATTAGTTCCAGGGCAGTAATTCCCTTTCCAATGTTCCCTTACCCACTCTAAACCACTGTTTGGACACTTGATCCTCAGTGTTTTGGAGGACAAGCAACCTAGAAGGGTTACTAGATCTGTTGTTGCTTGATTTCCTTTGTACTCCTACTCGCCCATGGATTGGTGGAACGGAGCGACAGCGAGTGGGCCTCTCCATGCCTACTCGTGGACAAACCTGATGGCACATTTAGGATATGTACGGATTACCGCCGGGTAAACCAACTCACCCGCCAGGACTGCTACCCTCTGCCACGGATCGACGACCTGTTGGACCGTTTGGGAGGAACGAAGTACATCTCCAAGATTGACCTGCTGAAGGGTTACTACCAGATTAAACTATCGGAGAGGGCCAAGAGAGTGTCTGCATTTGTCATCCTGGACGGGCTATTCCAATACACCGTCATGCCTTTCAGTATGGTGAATGCGCCCGCCACCTTCCAGCGACTAATCCACCGGGTGACAGATGGCCTCTTGGGCGTGCAATCCTACCTCGACGATATTGTGGTCTACAGCGAATCCTGGCAGGATCATCTTCACCAGCTACAGAGTCTCTTCTCCAACTTGGCCAGGGCGGGACTCACTGTCTACCTTGCCAAGAGTGAGTTCGGCCATGCTCTTTGCAGTGGATAAGTTTAATGTGTATCTTAGTGGTTCATATTTTCCTGTGAAAGTGTTTACTGATCACAACCCCCTGAAATTCTTGTATAAAATGAAAAACTCGAATCAGCGGTTTTAATGAGATGGTGTTTGGCATTACAACCATATAACCTTGAAATTCACCACATAAAGGGAAAGAACAATATTATCGCGGACATGTTGTCCCGGAACTGAATGACAACAATTTTAGTTGTTAGAGCTATTTTGCCAGCAATTTGTAAGTTTGTTAATGTGATTTGGGTTTTGGTTTATGGTTTGGTGAATGGTATTAGGTTTAAAATTATTGTATAAAAATTTAGATTTAGTTTCGCTTCTCTTATAAATCTCTTAGTGAGGGAGGTGTTAGGGATTTCTATTTCATTCAAGTGTCACTGGTTGTAATTGAGGTATTGTGCTTGTTATGGTGGGTACGATCTTTAATTATTTATGATTGAACATCGTATAGTTACAATGTTATGAGCCTGGTATAATTAATTCGACCTGTAGACAGCTTAGTTTCATATAGGAAGATATTTTTGTTCAAGAATGTATGAGTCAGAGTGTGATGGTATTGCAGGCAGTTCTCTCATCACCCCCGTTTTCGTTAACATTCCATTCTACCCCCTATCGTCCTACACTCGTAACCCTATTCATTCTCCCCCCCCCCCCCTTTCTTCCAACCCTTGCTCTTCTTCGTTGCCTGACGTACGAATGATAGTGATTATAACTAGGTAATAATGTATTTGGCTTTTCTAATCATAAGTAATGTTTACAAGATATATCATACTTAGAGTTCTTGGTAAAAGTAATACTTTAATTCTGCAAGTTTATAATGAGTTGAGATTAATATAGTTAGAGAAGTTGGTATCAGAGCCAGGTGCGCTAAGGGTATATAGCTAGTGCTAGTACCGTAACGGCATTCAGCTCTGAGCTCCCATCCTGAGCACACCTACCTCACCTCTCTCTCTCACAACCAACCATTCACCATGAGTTCAGCAACTCCCATCCTTGCTGGACTTGTAAAATGGTTCAATGTGAAGAAGGGGTATGGCTTCATCACTCCTGACGACGGTACCAAGGACATCTTCACCCACAAGGGCGCCATCAAGAGAAACAACCCCCTTAAGGCTGTGCCCTCCCTTGGTGATGGAGAAAGGGTGGAATTTGTGTCAGTGGCTGCTCCCAGAGGTCCTGAAGCCAGACAGGTGACGGGACCAAAGGGTGCCGCTGTCAAGGGCTCCACTCACGCCAGGGACCTCCTGAAGGAGGGGCAGAAGGAGTCAACCAGCAGGAGACCCACCAGGCCGAGCCCAAAATCCAATACCACATCTTTTTCCATCATAGATGTGGTTATTAGGACGGCTATGGCTCTGGCTGGAGACGACACCTCCCTCCTGCAGCAGATTCTGCCCGCCCTCCTGAAGGAGAACAACCTCCCTGTAATATCCATCCCAGCCAACCTTCCAGGGAGCCACCAGAGAACACCGAGGCAGAGGAACACACCGGCTCCAAAACTTCTCCTGCCTCGCCCTCTGAATAGGAAAAACTGCCCACCACCATCTTCAGAGGGGCCTGCACCAGCACCCACCAAGCCGAAGGACCTGACTCTGACTCCCTTCATCGACCTTTTCACTGAAGAGGACAAGACTCCAGCACCACCTATGGAGGTCGAGGAAGCCCTCCCACCACCACCACCACCTTCAGTATTCACGGCTATGACTGCAACCACTACACCACCACCTGAGTTAGCAGAACATGTAGAAGCAGCCTCCATGCCCACCATTGAGATTGCGAGCCCCAAAGCCAAAAAAATTAAGAAGCAGAAGAAAACACCAGCATTAGCAAAGGAGACATTAGCAGCTGCAACTTCTGAGCCCCAGCCACCAACACCACAGTCAGCAAAAAATCCAAAAACTCCTCACCAACTGTTCATGGACATCTGTTATCCACACCTCGAAACAGACTTCAACATGTCCATGAGCTATGCCTACAAGGACTGCATAATACCTGAGTTCCACGGATTCCTGTCCTACTGTATGGAGAATTGGAATAGAGACGGCTGCAACTGCTACTTCCACACGAAGGACCCCAAGACCAACTACGTGACTTGCAGCGTAACAGTGGAGGAAGCTCTAAAACGCGGCTTCCCAGACCTCCCAAGGAAATAAAAACTCACCACCACCACCACCACCAATCACCTTCACCACCATCAGCCCAGCCTCACACGCCCCCGACCAGACATGGCAGATGATACCCGTGCCAGCGAGGAGCCTCCCCGACCTTGCCCTGGCCAGTCTCTTCAGCAGCTAAACCAGAAAAACCCTCAGGCAGTTCCAGTCAAGCCTGGAAACCTTTTTCTTCTGCTACAATTCACTTCATCCAACTATTTCTTGTCCTATCCCCACTTCCCCCTAACCCCCTGTCACTACTCAATTTGACTTGACTTGTAACGTCAAAGTAGTGTATTCTCCACCACCATCTTAAGCTGACCTGCCCTGAGTTTGTTTGTAAAAGAATCACCATGAGTTGAATAAGTATCGCCTAGGATTTTTTCTATGTTTATTGATTGCTTTCACATACTCTCTTGGAGGGTATTTATATAACTATGTATTATTTTCTTTAGAGTTTCTTTATTATTTCACTTCAATGTTTCTCACTGATATTTTCACTTGAAGTAACTTTTGTGTATAATTAATCATGTAAATAAATTATAATTTTATTTTATGTAATCTTTACATTTTACCTTTATGCTAATATATTATTCTTTTGATTGTTGGGATCAATCTAAGTCAAAGTAACGAAAGATAACGAATTCTGAACGAGTGATAAGAAAGGAATAACTTTGGGGTTTTTAGGCTAAAACAGCCATTTGATATCAACTGATATTTTATGAACTTGCCACATCTTTTCACCTACCAAGGTTTTAGTGACTAGTGAGTTGCTAGTTTTTGTGGAAGTTTAACATGCCATTTATTCTTGACTGAAACTGATAGTCATATTTTCCGCATTTTGTGAGGCTAAATAATAAGTCCTCGTTTTGTGTTTTTTTAGTGGAATGTTTCTTTATGTTATGGGATCGAACCCCGCTCGTAACGTAACACTATTCCTTTATGAATTTTATTTTGTGCAATTCATTTTTTTCAGAATAAAAAGGTACTCATATTACACACCACAGGATGTGGATGGCTGTGTTACATATTGATGTGTCTATTTCATTGAGTTTACTTTGAATTTTTTTTTTTTTTTTTTTTTTTTTTTTATATATAATCTATATTTTATTAATTTCACCACAACACCAAACACCCCAATGAAATTAATTAAAGTATATATGATCTGCCGGGATTTAAACCCGGGTTATCACACACAGATTTTTGCCACCTTAACCATTACACCACCAGGATGGTTAAAGGTTTATGCACACGCTTCCGACTTATTATCCATTCTCGAATACTGGATATTAATCTAATCATGTTCATACTCCCAACCACGCTATGGTAGGCCTAATGTTTAAGTAAGAGGAAAGAATATTCTTGGGGAACAGATCATAATTATAGACCGGCCTCGCGACGAAATATCCCTGAACCTACTGATAATCTATATTTTATTAATTTCACCACAACACCAAACACCCCCAATGAAATTAATTAAAGTATATATGATCTGCCGGGATTCGAACCCGGGTTATCACACACAGCTTTTTGCCACCTTAACCATTACACCACCAGGACGGTTAAAGGTTTATGCACACGCCTACGACTTATTATCCATTCTCGAATACTGGATATTAATCTAATCATGTTCATACTCCCAACTAGCCAAAAACCTCTCCAACAATTTCTCTTCCTCGTCTTTCCCTCCCCTTTCCCACTCTGATGGTACAACCACCACTTCTTCCTCTGACAAAGCTAAACTCTTCGCTCAAACTTTTGCTAGGGAACTCCACCTTGGATGATTCCGGTGCTATTCCTCCCTCTCCAACCTCCTCTCTCTTACTTATGCCTAATATCCTAATCTCTTCTAAAGATGTACTTTCTACCCTCTCTGGGCTTAATACTAATGAGGCGTACGGTCCGGACGGTGTTCCTCCTGTTGTTCTCAAAAACTGTGCTTCCGTGCTGACTCCCTGCCTAGGCAAACTCTTTCGTCTCTGTCTATCCTCTAACGTCTTCCCTTCATGCTGGAAATTTGCTCACATTCAACCTGTCCCAAAGAAGGGTGACCGCTCTCAACCCTCCAACTATTGTCCAATTGCTCTCATCTCTTGTCTTTCTAAAGTTTATGAAACTATTCTTGCTTCCAAATTTCTTAAGCATTTCTCTACTCATAATCTGCTCTCAGATCGCCAGTATGGCTTCCTTAAAGGTCGCTCTACTGGTGATCTTCTTTCATATCTTACTAACTCTTGGTCATCCTCCTTTCGGGACTTCGGTGAGACTTTTTCTATTGCACTAGACATATCGAAGGCTTTCGATAGAGTCTGGCACAAATCTTTAATTTCTAAACTACCCTCCTTCGGTTTCTATCCCTCCATCTGTGCCTTTGTCTCTAATTTCCTTTCCGGCCGTTTCATAGCCGCGGTTGTGGACGGCCATTGTTCACTTCCTCACCCTATAAACTCCGGTGTTCCTCAGGGCTCTGTCCTATCTCCTATTCTCTTTCTAATTTTTATAAATGATCTCCTTAACTGTACCTTAATTCCCATCCATTCATACGCAGACGACTCAACCTTACACTACTCAATTAGTTTTTCAGAACGCCCCAGCCAGCAATCCCTCAACGACAAACGTAATGAAGCCATAGAACTCTTAAATTCTGATCTAAATACCATCTCCAATTGGGGCAGAGAAAACCTTGTTACCTTTAATGCTTCCAAAACCCAATTTCTCCATCTATCTACCCGTCAGGATCTCCCAGCGGACTATCCCTTATTCTTCAACAATACAAAAATCAACCCTTCATCTTCTCTCAATATTCTTGGTGTCTCTTTTTCTTCTGCTCTCATTTGGAAAGACCATATTACCAGTCTTGCTAAGGCAGCCTCCCAGAAGCTGGGTGTGCTCAACCGCCTTAGGGGGTTCTTTTCCCCAGCACAGCTTCTTGCTCTTTACAGGGGCATAGTGCATCCTTGTATTGAGTATTGTTCACATGTGTGGGGAGGTTCCTCTCACACCACTCTCCTAGACAAAGTTGAAAGGAAGGCCTTTCGTATCATTAACTCCCGTCCACTCACCAACTCTCTGCAATCTCTCTCTCTCCGCCGCAATGTTGCATCTCTCTCGCTATTCTATCGCTACTATAATTATCAGTGTTCCTCAGAGCTTTCCCAGTGCATACCACCTCCTTTACGTAAGGCACGTGGTACCCGTCTTGCAACTCAATCCCACCCCTACTCTGTGCAACTCTCCAACCCAAGAGTGAAATGTTACTCTCAAACTTTCTTCTACTCAACAGCTGAGCTCTGGAACTCTCCCAGAATCAGTCTTTCCCTCTTCCTATAACTTAAATTGCTTCAAACTGCGTGTGTCCAGGCATTTTGGCTCGATCGTCCGTTGATTTTGGCCCTGTCACTCTTTCAACTATGGGGGAGGCACTCGCTATAGGCAATTCTGCCTTTTGCCTCCCTCAATCACATAGGAAAAAAAAAAAAAAAAACGCGCCATGGTAGGCCTAATGTTTAAGTGAGAGGAAAGAATATTTATGGGGCACAGATCATATAGACCGGCCTCGCGACGAAATATCCCTGAACCTACTGATAATCTATATTTTATTAATTTCACCACAACACCAAACACCCCCAATGAAATTAATTAAAGTATATATGATTTGCCGGGATTCGAACCCGGGTTATCACACACATATTTTTGCCACCTTAACCATTACACCACCAGGACGGTTAAAGGTTTATGCACACGCCTACGACTTATTAGCCATTCTCGAATACTGGATATTAATCTAATCATGTTCATACTCCCAACCGCGCTATGGTAGGCCTAATGTTTAAATGAGAGTAGTATTAAGATAGTATTAAGACACATATCACGGGTTTGTGGAGTTGTGTTTATTGGTATTTGGTGGTTTTTCCTATGGGTAGGAATATAATTTCATTTTAATTTACTACAATTGAATTTGTATGATTTTTCCCTAGGATTTTTTTTTTTTTGCAGCTGTAAATTATAATTTTTCTTCTTATTTGATATCAATATTACTTTGCTTTGTTAATTGTATTACTCCAAACTTCATTGCATATTAGGTTTATGTTCTTTTGGGGTTTCTTATTGGAATTTTGTTTGAAGATAATACCTATAGTATTTTTCTTTTTTACAATTTTGTTTTTGTTCATTGTCTTTGCATTTGTGTTTGCTTTGTTCACTTTGTAATCCGTTCTTTATAATTTTACTATAAATTTTTATTTTATTAACAAAATACTTAGAAAATTTCCATTCCACTTTCAATTTTTATCTTCAACTTGAAATTTGTTTAACTACAATAGGATTATACATCTTTTATATTTGTTTAACTACAATAGGATTATACATCTTTTATATTTGTTTAGATTATACATCTTTTATATTTGTTTAACTACAATAGGATTATACATCTTTTATATTTGTTTAACTACAATAGGATTATACATCTTTTATATTTGTTTAACTACAATAGGATTATACATCTTTTATATTTGTTTAACTACAATAGGATTATACATCTTTTATATTTGTTTAACTACAATAGGATTATACATCTTTTATATTTGTTTAACTACAATAGGATTATACATCTTTTATATTTGTTTAACTACAATAGAATTATACATCTTTTATATTCATTGTAGCTTCATGTACTTCCGCCTGCTTTGCTATTAGGCCTACCTTTGCATTCTGTAGTTACCCAGACATTGTTCGTTTGCCAATGATGAATCACGTGTTGCAGGGGGCTGCGAGGTGACCATGGGGGGCCGAGAGGTAATGTGCGAAGGATGGAGTTAGTTAGATTCAAACCTTACACATTTTAACAGTAATTTGCTTAACTCTCATATATTTTTAAGTGCTACCTTGCTGTGGGAAGCAAGCATTTTAGTGGGGGCGTATTACATCTCAAGATTATACTATTTATTATGAAATCTTTATATCCAACTATCATAATTATAATTTTAAGAAGTTTTAGTTAGTGTCCATATATTTAGGTGGGAGACTGTACAATCTCGAGGTTATCCATTGTAACTCCCTGTCAGAATGTCATGAGTCAATCTCTGTTTACAGCCTATAAAGCTTACCTCAACATTCCCTGTACCTTTCCCAACGCCATCTTGTAACCACGGGTAGCCATTTTGTTAACGGAAGGTGAAATATAGGTGTGGTTGAGAGGGGGTGAGAAGGTCTGAGAGCTAGGTAGGAGGCAGCTAGATGTTAGCCACGAGCGAGAGAACATAGCTCAGAGATTCCTCTCAATATAGGGAATTCTCTATTTACTTAAGTAGTACTCTGTATATTATTTCAGTTTGTACTTGAATATATATCAAAGTGGTTTTGGACCAGAGATCTTTATTTTCCCCCTTTACCTATATATAATCTATGTATAAGGTATAAGTGGGATGGTGGCAGCATTACTATTACTATATATCTACCAATTATCTATCAATCAACGAGCAGAGAACTGACAGCTGAGATCAACCGACTATCATCATACAATACACCCTACAGTAACCTATTGTTCATATGGGACACCTTAAGTCTACCTACATCGAGTAAGAGGTTAAACCTTATAGTAAATATACAGGTCGTATCTCAAAACGTCCTAATACTCCTACCTGGAGTTAACCCTATGAATACACTTGACTACCCATAAAATTCTTATGTAACATCACTTAGAGTACCAAGTCGTCTACATTAAAAGTGGAACCCATTCCGTTGAGATTAAATTAATCTATGTTCAAGATTTCTAATCTATATTAGTTCTTGTGAATAATCTGATCAATTACGTAACCCGGTTAATGATATTATTTCGCAACCAAACTAGGAATTCCGGTTACACATTCCTGTATTCATCAGCCCTTATTTCTGCTATTTATCAAACACTACGTAGTTCTGTGTCTTAATATTATTATATACTTTATCAATCTGTATTTGTTTCGGCTAATTATCTGTCACTACTTCGTTCTGCGTCTGATTTTATATATAGTAGTTTGTTAATTCATTCAAACTTACTGTTTCTATAGCTAATATTCCGCTATATTTATTCAATACATATTTGTTGAATCTGAGTACCTCATAGAGTGTGATTTTAACTCATTTACGATTGAAATTATTTGTTGTGTATCGTGTGAGAGATTACCCACAATTATTCTTTTATAGTTAAATTGTAAGTTTAATTACCATACCATCAGGAGTAAAGCTAAGTTCATATCTTTTGTTAGTGATTTAACGTTGCACTAAATCAAACATTTATTCCGCCTGACCGCAGTACTTTTGACCTTGACCTCTCACGCGGCAGCTTTGACCGCCGACCTCGCCTTGCGACCTATTTGTATTTTCAAGCCACGCGTACCTGTGTGTACCTGAGTAGATGATCTCAATTACCCACATTAATTGATTATTATTCCTCTCGATATACACTTGACCATATATGTATTGCCATCATATACTATGTGTTTATCATGTATAACTGTATATTTCATGTTTGATGCTTTGTGAGTGACATGATTATTCATGAAGGAGTAAAATCTATTTAACTCTTTCCAAGTCACATTGATTACACATTGGACTCATTCTCTATTGTTGAGATCCGGATGTCCCATTTATCTGTATCACTGTGTTAATAATAATAACCTAGTGTAATTATCCCGTGGTTCCCGGGGATATTAGCCTTTACTGCTACTGTATCCCGTGTAATTAGCCTTTACTGCCGCAAAGGCGGCAGTACGTGTGGAGAGTGAGCAGAGCGAGTTCTTTGACCTGAATATTGGTTTGAAACAGGGGTGTGTGATGTCCCCGTGGTTGTTTACTGTATATATGGATGGAGTCATGAAAGAAATACTATCAAGAGCAGTGGATGTTGGTGTATCGCTGAAAAGGGAGGGAATTGAGTGGAAGCTACCTATACTGCTGTTTGCGGATGATACAGTTCTGATGAGTGATAATGAATGGGAGTTGCAGGGTCTGGTAAATGAGTTTGGAACAGTGTGCAAAAAACGGAATTTGAAGGTAAATGCGGGGAAGAGCAAGGTTATGGTCTTCGAAAGGGGTGAAGTCACAGAGTGTGAGGTGAAGCTGAACGGTCAGGCTATGGAGATCGTCAACTCTCTTAAGTATCTGGGCAGTGTGTTGAGTAAAGATGGGACTATGGATGAAGAAGTGCGGGAGAGGGTACAACATAGGAAGAGGGTTGTAGGAATGCTGAAAGCAGTAACAAGAAATAGGGTGGTCAGTATGGAAGTGAAGTAGTCCTTGCATGACAGTGTGGTATTCCCGACACTGACTTATGGAAGCGAAGCTTGGACGTTGGTTGAGAGACTCAGACCAAGAGTGAGAGCAGTGGAAATGAATTACTTAAGGAGTGCGTGCGGAGTTACATGGAGGGATAGACAGACTAATGAGGAAGTAAGAAGGAGGTGTGGTGTGGAGGTAGATGTGCTGGATAGTGTGAAAAGGAACAACTGAGATGGTTCGGCCATATGGAACGTATGGAAAGCGAGAGAATGACTAAGAGGGTGTACGAGAGCGAGGTGGAGGGACAGAGAGGAAGAGGTAGACTGAATGAGAGGTGGAAGGATGGAGTGAGGAAGTACATGAACGAAGGCAGTGCTGGTTGGGGGGAGGGGCGTCGACTGACTGGGGATAGAGGTGCATGGGGGCGGTTCGTTCGTGGCCACCCCTTCGGGGATCACGGCGTCAGGCAATAGATAGATAGATAGAATTATCCTGTGTGTTTATTGTGTTTGGAGCGTGATTGAGTAACTTAGAAATATCATTATTATTGCTAGTTGTGTTTCTGTCGAGCAGGAGTTGATTCTATAAGTATCCGAAATAAGGAGCGAGTTGGATTACAACGACGCATAACAGAAACTAATATTGCCATAGGACCAGGAATCAAGCCAGAGCACTCTCACTGTCTCAGACTTTGTTTTTAAGTTTCTTCGGAAGTGAGAGTCAAGAGCAGGCCAATATATATTTGGACTTCGTTTTAGTATTCCTTATGTTTGATTTTACCTTGAGCATATTGTTTCTCCGAAAAATAAAACAAAGGCATAAACAAAAAAAATATTATGCACACAATTATCTATTACTTGGGGCTGCCTAATAGTGGTTGGTCACACTATTGAACTTAGTTGTGTTTTTGTAACAATGATGGTGTATTAAGTTGGTGTTGATAGCAGGACAATTATTCGGTAGTTGGATAATTAATTTTACACACTGTTAAATTACTCTGGTCCAATATCCACAGTATATTGTGTCTCGCAGTCTCCTAGACAACAGATAAACATTTCTACAAAATGTGTTATCACATGTTCACCTTATCCCAAAACCTTCATATGCCATATACCCAGGAATCACACTTTGGTTCTAACTTGTAC
>JBAKBP010034989.1:0-20059 GCA_037953745.1 Lithodes maja | reverse complement strand
GTACGAGGGAACAGCCGGGACTTTGACAACTGGGAGGCCCTCGGTAACCCGGGCTGGGGATACAGAGACATACTGCCATACTTCAAAAAGGCCGAACACTACCAGGGGAACTTTACTCACGGCACAAGTAAGTAATGTGGGATATAGGGGTTTGTGTGATGTTTGTAAGAAGATGGGCTACACACAGCAATTTACTCATAGCTGAATAGTGATAATCTAGGTTGTATGTTCAGTCCCTGGATAAAGCGAGACAATCCTAAAGTCATTCTCTTGACTCGTTAACTCTCAAAGAGCGGGGGGGATGTCACCGTCGCGCTAGGCGGCTATATTTATCGAAAATTACTTGCATTCCATGTTCTTTTTCATGCATACAGTTATATATCCGTGAAAGGGCGATGATAGAACTTTCCAATGACGCCTGAATCATCCTTGTATGACATCGGGCTATCTTGCAACGATCTGCAACCGAAGGGGAAAATCGGCGAAAATCGGGGTATTTTGGCATTTTCTGGCGTGAGAGAGGTGTGTGAGGTGTGAGAGGTCTGTGGTTGACTTTAGTATGCGCCGCGGACCCGTGGCGAGCGGATCAAGCCCGGCTATCATCCCTGCAATGCCCGGTCTCTCTCTCATCGCTCATAATAGCCTCAAAATGGCATCTGTCATATGACGGGCACCGCACAGATGGCCAATTATCTCTCTCCCATCATATGACGGTCACTGTGGGTTAAAGAGATGCCATCACTTTTTATTTGAGACATTCCCCGGCACTGGCACGGTATTTTACGCCCTCGCCACCAACCCTTCCATGGCACTGGTAGTACTGGGTTACAGGGCACCAGTAGCAGGTCAACAAGCTGACCAGACTTAAAAAACAAAACTTTGTATTTTTAGAATCAGAACACCACTAAGAGAGAATGACAAATTTAGCAAGCGATTGTACCACAGAGCTTTGTGAGATCAGTCATCAATATATCAATAAAACAAATCATCCATTGACGATGCAACCCTGAGTGCTGACCACATCTACTCTTAGGGGATCATTTTCACTGTGTTACTGTTCCCTGCCGTCTGTATAGGCCTCTATAGTCCGTTCATTCTAGGTTGGGCAGAAATCGTAACCTCTAACCTCTGTAATTCAAAACCGGCTAGAGCAAATGAGTTGTCAATTTCCACACCTATTCCCTGGCCAAGTCTTCCTATTTGGTAGAAAAAAATAGCTCGATTACTCTAGTCCTTTTTTAGTTACAGAGGTTAGAGGTTACAATTTCTGCGCAACCTAGAATGAACGGACTATAGAGTAGTAACATACAGATGGCCGTGGTATATTTGTTCCGTGTTCTCCCCCAGACCAATACCATGGACGCGGTGGCCCCCAGGTGGTGGAGAGTAAGAGGTGGTGGACCCCGGTGGCTGCAGGCTTCCTCAGAGCTGGACAACAGTTGGGCTACCCCATTACTGACCCCAATGGTGAAGAACAAATAGGTGAATATTCCCTTAGTATGCCAATTCAGAGGAAGGATGTAGTATCCGGGTGTACGGTCTAACGGTCGTCATGATTACGTAGGTAGCTAGTGTGTAAATTCCCGTCTATTTTTTCTGTTATTTGCCTCCTGCTGGTAATATATATGATGATGACAATAAGTCATGGGGGGGGGGGTATTAATCTCAACCTATTATTGTATCCCACGGCAGTCAAAATAGACGGGAACATGATCGCCAGTGTCCACGTATGTGTAAACAAGGCAGGCGGTACACCCGGTAACTACATTCGTGCCCAGTTTTCTTTCTTTTTCCACACATATTCTATAATAGAGTAACTGTTTTATCTGCAAAGGATTATTGTTGTATTTGGAGTTAGACTTACACATCACTAAGGAGAATTGTATAGTGTCTTTATTTTTTTTTCTCTCTCTCTCTCCTTCTCTCTCTGGGTTGTATCCATTCGGCCCCATTCAGCCTACTATTTTAAGACGTTTACCCCATCCAAGTGTCGAGCGGTAGCGAGCCAGCATATTTAAAAAAAAAAATTGACAGCAGGCTAAATTTGTACATTCTTCGATAGAAAAATGTCTCCGGCGAAGCCGGATTTCTCCATACAATGTTGTCTCGCTATCGCTCGCCAGGAATAAATCGACACCAGGATGGGGATAAACGTCTTAAAACAGTAGGCTGAATGGGGCCTAATGGATACAAGCCAGAGAAAGAGAGAAAAGGTGAGAAAAAAAGCAGGTGACCCCAGTGGTGCTGACCAGGTGGGTGAATATAACTTTATTTTTATTTTCTGTTTCATTATTTAACACTTATTTAACTCCTTCAGCACCATGACGCCTTCTTACCTTTGATTCTGACTAAGATTAGATGGTGCCATGCAGTTTAAGAAGGACCAGTGTTATTAAGAGGTTTATTGAGATCGTATTTACCCATTTGAGTCGTATAGGTAGATTACAAACCAAAGAAAATCGTCCAATGGTAACCAGAACATGATGAAAATTACGTAATGGTGGTGAAGGGTAAAAGTCTATGCCAATTTTTTTCGCCCCCCCAGGATTTTCGCTGATCGACCTGACTGCACGGGACGGTCGGCGATGGTCTACAGCCGATGGATATCTCAAACCAGGAGCCAGATATAACAGGAATCTACATGTGGCTCTTAATGCACATGTGATTAAGGTAGGTGTATGGGAGAGAGAGTGAGAGAGAGAGAGATCTTGTGTATTTGTTAATATGTGTGGGCGAGAGATTTTGTTTTTGTATGGAAGTTTCACATTTCAAGAGAGTGACAGACTACCTGTGAATGTGCTATCATCATATAATCATAAAGTCAATTAAGATGGACTCAAAATAACTCTCTATTATTTATTTTTTTCAGATTCTCTTCGACAAAAACAAAAAGGCCATTGGAGTCAATTTCCAGCAAGGCAATAAGGTAGGAATAGAAGATTGTCTACAGGGAAAAGCAAACTGATTATAATATACAAAAAAAGTTTATGAATAGTGTGACTGGATCTGTGAAGTATATCTATCTATCTATCTATCTCTATATATATCTATATGTAGGCTATATATATATATATATATATATATATATATATATATATATATATATATATATATATATAAGGTACCCATTCTACCCTACAGGTTCGAACAGTGATGGCCGCTAGAGAGGTCATACTATCAGCTGGAGCCATCGGTAGTCCTCATCTACTATTACTATCCGGGGTAGGACCAGCCACACACCTTGCCAAACATAAGGTTAGTTCACCGCTTTTTCTACTGAAAAATTTACAAATTAATCTTGAGGTGGGAACTTGAGTTTTTTTTTCTTAAAAAGGGTGATTCGATATATTTTGAAGCCTTTTAATTGCTTTATGTCCTTCCTAAGCTAAATAAAACCGTCTAATCATAGCCAGAATACAATGGAAAAGTTGTCACCGTTACAGTCCGTTCATTCTAGGTTGGGCAGAAATCGTAACCTCTAACATCTCATAACTCAAAAAGGGCTAGAGCAAATGAGCTGTCAATTTATGCACATATTCTCTTGCCAAGTCAACCTATTTGGTAGACAAATTAGCTCGATTACTCTAGTCCTTTTTGAGTTGTGAGAGGTTATGGGTTACGATTTTTGCCCAACCTAGAAGGAACGGGCTACTGTATGCGAGTGTGAATAGTGTGTAATATGTGTATAAATTGACAGCTCATTTGCTCTAGCCCTTGTTGAGTTACAGAGGTTAGAAGTTACGATTTCTGTCCAACCTAGAATGAACAGACTATATCCCTGCATTCAGATTCCCGTAGTGGCTGACGTGGCCGGAGTGGGTCGAAGCCTGCAGGACCACCCGGCTGTATCCGGCCTGGTGTGGACAGTACCAAGGGGCTACTCCTACAGCGCCATGATCCTGCTAGACCCCAGGAACCTCATTAACTACCTCAGGAACGGCCAGGGTAGGTACTACACTGCAGAAGGGGAACAGGTTAACACCTACTGTCCCAGCGTCCCAACGTTGGCCGATAGTAAAAAAGCCACTCGTCAGTACCAGCGATGGACGATGTTATACATAAATATACAAATGAATACACATCTGGCCTTAAATGTTGGTTCTAACCGTTTCCAGGTCCCTTCGCTTCCCCCGGTGGCACGGAAGCCAACGCCTGGGTACCTTCAGTAGTAGGAGACCCCAAGTGGCCGGAAATACAACTAGCCTTCGTCAGCGGCACCCCGGCTGTTGATTTCGGCCTCCTTAGCTTACAGGTGTTGGGCTACAGGAGAGAGGTAAGATTTGGAAGAGATATTTTGTTCACTTTCTCTCTCACGCACACACCCTCTTTCACTCACACACTCTATCTCACTCTCTCCCTCTCTCACTTCAGAAATGTTGCCAGAAAAAGGTTGATTATTGAATGTTGACTATAAAAGCTCTCGTGTGATACCGACTTAATCCTTGCTTTTCATCGCAGGTGTTTCACGACTACTACTCAAGCATTAAGGGTCAGGAAGGGTTCACTCTGGCCCCCCTGATGAACCGACCCCTGAGTCGAGGCTCCGTGACCCTGGCCTCTCCTGACCCCTTCACCCAACCCAACATTGACCTCAACTTCTTCGCCCACCCTGCCGACGTCACTACATTGGTCAGAGGTTAGTATAGTGTCTCTTCATAATAATTAATACCTTCTTTACCGGCGACGTCTGTTACATAATATTATAGCTACATTTAGACGATTGTATGCAGTTTAGGAAGGATTTGGGGTAGTTAAACAGGTTGATTGAGATAGTTCGAAGCCTAATAATTAATAGAGATCCTTCCTAAATTGCACATAAATCGTCTAAAATAACATTAAAAAGATGTCGCCGGTACAGAATGGGTTAAGGGAGGATTAGTTTTTTTTTTCTGGGGCCCCTTCTCCCTCATGCTTATCCCTCTCCTGACCCCCCTCTCCTGACTCCTTCACCCAACCCAACATTGACCTCAACTTCTTCGCCCACCCTGCTGACGTCACTACACTGGTCAGAGGTTAGTAGTGTCTCTTCGTTATCATTAAGGGGGTTTGGTTGGTTATTCTGGCCCCCCTTCTCCCTCATGCTTAGCCTTCTCCTGAAGGGATCAGGCTCTACAAACTGATCTCAAATGATAAAACTTAAGTGAGGCAGCCTAGAACAGGTTTGTCTGCAATGACAACCAGATGAACATAAAACTAGTTGAAACTGTACTTCTTATGAATCACTGTCTTTATAGTGTTGTTGTGTTCTTTTGTTATGTGAATGAAGGCAACAAAAGGAAAATTGCCTGTAACAAGTGTCTCCCCCAAAGTTGAAAGAGTGACAAAGCCAAAATAAAGGTTCGTTAGAGTCCAAATGGAGCTTTTTGAGCCATAAGACGAGGGAAAGACAAATAATATAATGTAATATAATTTTATTTATTATTGATATTATATGTGTCTAATGTAGCCTACTATTTATTGACCTATTTCTTTGAAGGCATTAAGTTGGCCCTGGCAGTGGGAGAAGCCCCGGCCCTCAAACTGGACCTTGGTGCAAAGTTCCACAATAAGGTCAGTACGTTACCCAACGTATTACAATAGTCAATTTCTCTCTCTCTCTCTCTCTCTCTCTCTCTCTCTCTCTCTCTCTCTCTCTCTCTCTCTCTCTCTCTCTCTCAACTTTATCAACCTTATCAACTTACAACAAGTCCTTTTTTTCTCTCGACCTGGCCATTTTGCAATTGGTCTGCCAGATTTAGTAGTCGGTCTGTCCACTCCCCAGCCCCCCAAACACCCTTCAAACACCATTCTCTGGACCCTGCTTCAAACAAAAAAACCGTCCCCCATACCTAAATAAGCTAAATACGTAGAGTTGACCACAAAGATTCTGTTCCTCTCTGTGATCTTACACATTGGAAATATTATACGCATGACTGAATTACGAGTGTAGTTTCTTATGCATGGGTTAACTCATCATCTGACTAGTCAATTGATAATTAAAATAAACCACATGCGCAATTCATGCACACCATTTTGCTTTTATACATAAGATTATGACGAGGAACAGAACGTACTTGGCCAACTGTACATTATTTGGTAGGAAAATGTCAGGGCCAAAGGCCACTTTCTCCTAAATTGCAGGCTCGCCCTCGCTCGCTCAGAAAAAGTTGACACCTGAATGGGGTGAAGTGTTTTACAATCGCCAAACTATTGAGGTGAAACGTCATAAAATCTCCAAACTAATGGAGTAAATCAGGGATGATCCAATACGATCAACCTTGCACCAGACACGGTTATAGATACATCATGATAATAGAAACAATAATTATTTAATATTGATATTGCTAGAGATGATGGTCTTTATTGCAGTATTGATTGTGGTGCTGATGCTCACATTAGAAATATTACCGTGTTCATACCAGCGACTTTTACTTGCATCACAATACCATTAATGTTCTAAGTATTTCTGCAATGTCTATCTCCACCTAATTTTTCCTTAATTTAATATCACAAGAATTTGCTATACCTATTTCCAACTCTCTTCTTTTAGCATGACCGAACCTCCACAAATTTTTGGCGATTGCCCACCCAACCAAACCACAGGCCTATAGATATATAGACTTCTTACTTTCCAGGTTTTGAGAAATTGTGAGAGTTTAGGAGCCTTCACGGATGAGTATTGGGGGTGCTTTGTACGGCACATGGCCACTACCTCCTACCATGCTGCCGGTACCTGCAAGATGGCCCCCTCCTCTGACACTCTGGGGGTCCTGGATCACAGACTTAGGTAAGATGGCCCCCTCCTCGACTCTCTGGGGGTCCTGGATCACAGACTCAGGTAAGATGGTTCCCTCCTCTGACTCTTTGGGGGTCCTGGATCACAGACTCAGGTAAGATGGCCCCTTCTTCCGACTCTCTGGGGGTCCTGGATCACAGACTCAGGTAAGATGGCCCCCTCCTCTGACTCTCTGGGGATCCTGGATCACGAGGATTGAGGTTGGTTTACTTTTTCATTGCTTTTCATATGTAGAAGATTAATATAGGCTGATATATAACCTTCTAACTGAAATTATATTAGGCGTTATATACTGTTTATCTCCTCAGGGTTCGTGGAGTGCGAGGGCTGAGAGTGGTCGACGCTTCCATCATGCCTCTCATTGTAACAGGCAACACCAACGCTGCCACCATCATGATCGCTGAGAAAGCTGCAGATCTCATCAAGCAGGACTGGGGTGTTCCGGTCGTAAAGCTTTGAGGATCTTCACAAGCCGACCAAAGAAAATTATATCTCAATGTTCAAGCCATGATGACACTTGTATGTTCAAATCTTGAGCTGCTGAGCATATTTTCAAGGATAACCTCGATGATAACACCTGTATGTTCAAGAAGACAATGTCGTATCCAATATTGTGGAACATACATGTCAAGATAGGGGATGCATAACCGTTAAAGGGTGGCCAACATTCACAAGTGTGCATATAAATTCCAGACTTTTTTTGTCTTGCCTCAAGGGGCAATTGGTGGGTTGTCTAACTTGTTCATGTCTCTCATCCTCACCAATCTTGGCTTGTTTTGGAGTATTTTGGAGTCCCCAGAGGGCCTATGGATGATGATGAAGAAAAATACAGAGGATTTATTGGTGTCAATTTGTAACTGAGATAATGACCTTGGTTATGAGATTAACATATATTTCTCCAGCCACCTTCTTTTGAGAGAAAGGAGGAGTTCAAAACGACTACAATCGTAAAAATCCTTCCCCTAAAG
Source organism: Lithodes maja (assembly GCA_037953745.1). Classification (NCBI taxonomy): domain Eukaryota; kingdom Metazoa; phylum Arthropoda; class Malacostraca; order Decapoda; family Lithodidae; genus Lithodes; species Lithodes maja. The sequence goes on along the minus strand of JBAKBP010034989.1, from coordinate 12,316 downwards.
GGATTAACAAATAAAGTACAATACTGCTACACGATGCTAAAAGGTAGTTGAGATTCTGTTCTTTACAAAACGATGATGTACAAGGTTGTTGATATATTGTATAGCAGAAATAACACTTAGTAACCCTTTGCCACTCGATCTTGTCAATAACTTCAACTTCTTGTTACAATGAACCCATCACATTCATACATCCCCATTATTACTGTGTGTGAATTTGTGTTTTGTTTGTGTGTGTTCATTGTTTTTCTTTTGTGTTCTGCTGTCCTTGTTCGGGCTCTGTCTCGAGTCGGCCACCCCCAGATTAGAAAAAAAAAAAATGGGGAATGGGCCTGAGTAAATAGGTAGACAGATATATAGATAGATAGATAGATAGATACTGCTGTTGCCTATTGTGTGTCTGTTTATTATGTTTCACGTTTTTTAACTACCTTTTAATTGTATGTGTGTGCCATGTCAGGTATTTATTTAGTTCTGCAGGTTCTTGGGGCATTACTACAAAACCTCCTCAATCATTCTGAGGCAGGTAAGTACAAAGTGGAAATCAGAGCTGCACAGTGGATTGTACGGTCGAGCTAATAAGTCATGTCTTAGCTGTCATTACGTTTGGCTCGCTCTGTGCTGTATTAATTTCTGTCAGATGTTGAATAGGGTGAGTAAGTGTAGGATCATGTTTGTATATTTCACTCGAAACATATACTGTACATCAAGTTTTAGACATTGCTGATACTAATTATTGATCGAAATATACAGTACTTGGTGCCGAGACATCACTTATTAGGCCGATTGTACATTACTGGTGTCCATTATCACCTCAAAGTCTCAAATGTCTTATGAACTATATTTATGAAAGTGATACACCAAAAAAAAAAAAAAAAAAAAAAAAAAATCACCGAGGTGATGCAAAGCCATTGTGCCAATGTAAGCAAAAGGCAGATTTTTGTTTGTGTGTATATATATATATATATATATATATATATATATATATATATATATATACTCAGGCTCAATCCTCACTTTTCTTTTTTTTTCCTATTCTGGCTCTGTCTTGAGTCGGCCACCCCTCAAAAAAATAATAAAAAGAAAAGAAAAGAGGGGGAAAAAGGAAGAGGAAAAAAAAGGCAGAAAGGCAATTGTTTTGGGATATAGGAAACAATGCTACTGTGGTATATAATTTGAATATAATTTGTGATGGTAGGTTTAAGGTAGAAATGCTTAATCTTACTATTTATGTGTGCTAAGGGGGGTCACCGTTTTTTTTTAATCTTTCTCTCCTTTTCTCTCTTTCTCTGGTTTGTATCCATTTGGCCCCATTCAGCCAACTGTTTTAAAACGTGTATCCCCATTGTTACGATGTTCCACCATCGTAAGTTTAATTTAGTTAATTTATGTTCATAACTTACTATAAGCATTGGTCATATATTCACATGGTGAATATATCATACCGTCTGGCGGTAATTCCAATAGTGCGTGAAGCAGTGATCAACCCTGCTTCATATTATACGTCGATATTTATCCGTATATTATCGTCTGATTTAATTTCATATTATTTCGTTCAATGACTTGGTCTCTTTGATTTTCCCATTCTCTAAATAGTGGCGAAATTATATATTATATTATATTGATATAGTACGCATATTATATTATGCGTTGTATTATTCGTATAAGCATTTTGTATCTAGTTGTTTCATCCTATGTGGTCCTACTTGTCATAGTGCATTTTTAAGTAAGGATTACATTGTAGAAAGGAACCATCAAGCTGGTTCAAGTGGAGCCATCTGGCTGCGTCAGTGTGTGTACCAGCTGAACGCTAGTCAGTTCGATTCCAGCTATCAATAGAGCAACATTTACCTCTCGCAAGGGACTGGTGTTCTTGAAGAGAGGCTCCAGTCCTGACGTTACTGTTGACTTACAGTGTTCTGGCTTAATAATCCAATAGGGTTGATAGCCTCTGAAGTCCTATTTTAACTAACTTAATTACCTCTCGCTTTTTTCTTTATTGGCATTTGTTTATTTATTCTTTACTTATTCATTGGCATTATTCTTTATTTATCCATTGGCAATTTAACATAACATCTGACGGATTCTAAGGAGCGACGTGTGTGGCTTGTGTGTCCCTGCATATTTTATTTTGTCCATATATGTTTCTCCCCTTCTGTTTTTACTTAGTGTCTGTAGAGCCGCAACCTTGGCCTTGTTAAGGTATATTTATTTGATCAGTGAATAATTTGTTTATGCTTGACATTTGATTCATTATTTTTGCATTTATTGTTAGCATATATTTACCGTAATTTTATTAACTTAGATTAAATCAGAGCTTTCTCTTTGTGCAGTTTAGAAAGGATCCTCTTCACTATTGCCATTCGGTACGGAGTGTTGTGATAATTGTGGCTCAAGATATCTTTTCACCACAACTAGGGGTTCCAGTTTTTGCATTGTTTGTATAACGGAACCAGTTGGGGGATTGTCTGCACCTTTGGTCCCCAGAGAGCCTGGAAGTTGCGAATGAGTTCTGTTCTGTTGCGATAGGCTGTGTTACGAGTTGAGGCTACAGAGGTGCTAGAGTATTTAATTGTCTGTTAGTCCAAGGACTAGAACCCTCTACTGTCAGTCTTAACACCATCCAGGTGTCTATTTCTTCCTGGCGAGCGATAGCGAGCCAGCATTGTATGGAGAAATCCGGCTTCGCCGGAGACTCTTTTTTTTTTTTCTATCGAAAAATTTACACATTTAGCTTGCTATCAAAACAAAAATATATATATGCTGGCTCGCCACCGCTTGCCAAGATGGGGGTACAAGTCTTAAAACAGTAGGTTGAATGGGGCCGAATAAAGAGAGGGAGAGAAAGAGAAACTAAGCGAGGTGGGCTCTCTTAATCTTACTATTTATGTGTTAAAGGTAGATGTATCGTAGAGTTCTGAGACAGTGGCATACTGTTATAAGTTCCTACATAACCTTAACCCGTTCAGTACCAGGGACGTCCTTTTCATCATATTCTGGCAACTATTACACGATATTATTGAGATTAGGAAGGACCTCTAGCAATAATAAGGTTTCAAACTATCTCAACCAACCATTTTAACTACCACAGATCCTTCCTAAGCTGCATAATATCTTCTAAATATAGCTAGAATAAAATATAACACCCCGTCGCCGGTATTCAAAGGGTTAATCCTCTGAAATTTCCCTTGGGGAAAGTAAGCTTCTGTATCATAGAGGAAAAGTAATATTTCTCTTGGAACTGTGTGTGTATTTTTGTATTTTTTTTAAATTTTTCTTAACCAGACCACCAAGTGGACTCTCACAGGGCTGACCTGAAGGATTAGATCAATCCTGTATGTGTTAAGAGGCAATTAACCCTGTCACGCATTTATGACTCCTAAGTTGCCAGATTAGCAATAAGAAAGTTCTCTCACTCTTATAATTACCTCTAAAATTAGTTTTCTGCCCACAGCTAACTCAAAGACAACTGCAGAGGTTGAAGTAACTAAACTAAAGGTTTCTAAATTCCCCTGATGGCAACAAAGGCTTTAAATTATCTCCAATAGGCTCAAAATCGCGTCATATGTCTGAGAGGGTTAAAAGCAAATTACTGTACAATGGTTACAGGGTGCTGAACTAATCCGCACGGATGGCCGCCAGTATGTACCGTTCAGTAGTAGCAGGGTACTACCGCTCCGCACCCCAGTCTAGTACTGGAGGGTAATAAATACAGCAGTCCTTTCTTATACGCTATCTGCCTTGCAGATTGGACCGCACCGCAAATGAGCCTCGATCGAGTCTTACGTAAATGCACAATAAATATATGGTTATAGCCTTGTGATTGTATAAAACTGTATGTGTGACGATTAAAGTAACGCTTGTCATTTAATTAGCAAAATAACTAACAAATATTTTATATTTAGACACTTCATTAAATGTATGTATGTATATACCCATGCAATTACCTAGCCTAGCTACGCCCTTAACCCTTCAGCACCATGACATAGAAACATAAGAAATTGGGAGTCGCCACACAAAGCAGATCCCTCACACCCAACCGCCTTTTTACCTTTCATTCTGGCTAAAATTATATGATTTTATGCAAATACATGACGACAAAGAGCTGGTGCGGTCATCAGTGGAGTTAGGCTTTTGTATGGGGATAATTATTGATTTATTGTGCTACATTAACCCATTGACTACCAGCAAAGTGTTATATTATGTTATTCTAGCTATTTTTAAACGATAGCCTATTATGTAGCTTGGGACGGCTCTGTGGTAGTTAAAAGGGTTTGTTGAGATAGTTTGAAGCCTTATTATTGCTAGACGTCCTTCTTTAGCTGAATAAAAACTTCTGATAGTTGCCAGAATTTGATGAAAAGAACGACGCTGTTACTAGATGGGTTAATTACTGTATGTCATTGTCCGTGCGCTCTGAAATAAATTAGTTCTCCTTTTTTTTTTTTTTTCTTTGATTACCAAGTTTTCTTTCAGTACTAAGTTTTCTGTAATTAATATGATGAACACATTTATATATCATGCAAAAATATACTAACAGTTTTACCATGAATTATATAAATAAATTATAAACAAATAATAAAGAATGTGTGCATTGACTAAATTATAGCCTATAGGGAATCAGTGATGGGAGTAGGATGGAACGCTCCTGCTCAAGACGCGCCATCCGACTTCAAACACAAGAAAAATAGCGCTCAAATTGTCAACAGCAATTCATAAGAGGTGGTTGCTGCGTTGCTGTTCCAATTTTTAGGCCCAATAGGTTTATTTTAAAGTTTAAAAACTCCACAGACGAGTTATCTATGGATGGATTCTGTTACTTTTTTTTACCATAAGTTCACTTTGACACGCTGAATCGAATGGCGCAAACAGAATTGAAATCGGACTATTAGTTTAGGATTTCGAGTCTGACTTGGCCTTCCTGGAGGGCCCAGGGGACCGTTTTTTTAATTTTAAAAGTCCTCTGTAGCCCAAACTATAAGTCCTAGGGAATTCTACTTGGTGCCATTCGATTTTTCTCGATGAGCTGCTTCTATACATGGTCGTAGATTGCAATTTCGACCCCAGACTCGAAAATATTAGTTCCAAAAGCCCAGGAATTTTTTTGCACATGGCGGGCGACTTTCGAATTTTGAGTTTTCATGGGTATATATGGATTCACCTAGTCATTAAGATTCCAACGGTATATGGATTTTTAAATTTTGACAAAGTTTTAGGCCCAATAGGCCTATTTTAAAGTTTAAAAACTACTGTCCCGTACATGGTGGCTGTCTAATTCAGAGAAGAAGCTGTTGGAGTGGCTTTGTTGTGTGTTATTAGTTAGAGAAGGATATATAATTAAAGCTCTTTCCTGTGTCTTCCTTCCACCCAAATTACCCACTTGTTATAATGGAGCAGCCACGTAAGTGATAATATGGCATGTTCAAATAGTATAGTTGGCCATACAATATTGAAGAAGGGATAGTTTTCTTTCAATAATTACAGAAAACGATATTTATGAATGCGTGACTTATATTTTATTAGAAATCTAGGTACTGTACAGTATCAGTACTTTCAGTTATCTATGTATGAATATTGTTCAAATTTATACCACAAATACACTTTGACACGCTGAATCGAATAGCGCAAACTGAATTGAAATCGGACAATTAGTTTAGGATTTCGTATTTGACTTGGCCTCCCAGAAGGGCCCAAATGACCAGCTTTTGGACTTTAAAAAGTCTTCTGTAGCCCAAACTATAAGTCCTAGGGAATTCTACTTGGTGCCATTCGATTTTTCTCGATGAGCAGCTTCTATACATGGTCGTAGATTGGATTTTCGACCAGCCATTCTCCCCCCCCCCCCCCCCCCCCGACTACCTTGTTGCCGTGTGATTCCCATAAAGGGCATCTTGGGGCTACTACTTTTTTCTTTTTCTTAGGGCTACTACTGTACTACCGGTACTTACTTGGTCATACATTGTAGAATTCTGTCTTCTGTGTACGCAGCTAAAGTGGACATCAGCTGCGGCCAATCAGCTCGATCTGCATCTCCCTCGTTTCCTTCTATATGCCTAAGAGTTGGATGCGGTGCTGGGGTATCCTGGTGTTGGGGCTAGTCTGGTACTGTAGCCAGCCATCGGTCCAGCTGACGCTTGAAGGAGTCGCTTGTGACTCCCGTCAGTTTCCGGACGGCCTTTGGTACAGTATTGAAGAGAAGAGCCCCATTCTTGGTGAAGTTATTGTGGGCGACTGTTGCTCTTTTCCGAGAGGTAGCCTCGGTCCACTTGATGTAGCACAGTCGCCCTTTTCTTGCGTGGTTATTAATCACTAGTCCCACGTCAGGTACCAGCCCTTCTAGGGTCTTCCACACGTATATCACTAGGTAACGTTCTAGTCGTCTCTAAAGGGAGTAGAGTCGCAACTCTTTCAGGCGTTCCCAGTAATTCATGTGTTGGAGACCCCAGATCCTGCTGGTAAAGGTCCTCTGTAGAGACTCCAGCTTGACGATGTCACCTGTCTTGTGGAGAGTCCAAAGCTGGCAGCAGTATTCCACCTTTGGGAGGACCAGACCCTTCCAGAGTGTCAGCATACAGGCCCTCTCTCTAGTTTGAAAGGTCCTGAGAATCCATCCTGTGAGTCTCCTAGCGGTCTCGGTGGTTAGATTGATGTGGCGAGAAAAAGTTCCATTGGTACTCATTGTTACTCCCAGGTCCTGCACATGTTCTTTTGGAGTGATGGTTTCTTGATTGACCTGGTAGCTGGTGCCCTCTTTGATGGTTTGTAGAGGGCCGTACCTTAGCAATTCAAATTTCTCGCCGTTCATCATCATGTTGTTGGAATCTGCCCAGTCCAGGTGATTCAGATCCTCTTGTAGCAGGGCCACATCGTCGGCTGTCTCTATCCTCCTCATTACTCTTGTGTCGTCTGGAAATGAGGTGTCCTTGGCGTGCTGGAGTTCATGATCAATATCTCCTATCATGATAAGGAACAGAAGTAGTCCTAGTACAGACCCCTGCGAAACGCCACTTATTACTTCGCTTGGACCGATACTCTCTGTTCCCTATGGGTTAGGAAGCTGTGCAGCCACTTGCCGAGGTTTCCTCTTATACCTAGATTTTTCAGCTTGTGAAGAACGAGGCCGTGATCTACTTTATCAAATGCCTTGGCGAAATCTAAGTACTTACTTGTCGGAAGTTCTGGTAGAATCACCACGACCAACTTGCTAGTCCGCCGCCTCCACACTTTTGTTCAATTTTCATGTACTGCAGCTGGTCAATTATGCTGTTTGACGCTGCACCCCGTGGGCTTGGGCTGTGTGGAATAGGAGGCTCGTCTGGTATATTTTTCAGAAATTTATCGAGCCTCCTTTTAAATGCTTCTGTGCTGCATTTTATTTTGTCCCTTATTTCTCTAGGCAAACAGTTGAAAAGCCTGGGACCAAAGTTATTAAAATGTTCTGCCTCCACTGTTTTTAGTCGTTGTGACACAGCAGTGAGAGTTTTTCTGCAGCATGTTCTACCGAACCTGGGATGGGTCTGGCTCTTGATTGCATCTTCTTCATTTGGAGATGGACAGGGTACCACACCTTCCAGGATCTTCCAGGTATAAATTATGCAGTAGCGCTCTATTCTTTGTAGGGAGTACATTCCCAGCTCCCTCAACCGGTCCCAGTAGCTCAGATTCACTTGCAATTTTTCTGGTGAACACCCTCTGCACCTGCTCCAGTTCCTGAATGTCCTTTGTTCGATAGGGACACCATAATTGGCACACATACTCCATTTTTTAGACCACCAGGGACCTCCACAGTGGCAGATGTTCAGGATCTCTGGACAGGAGGGTGCGAAGAATCCATCCTGACATTTGTTTGGATGTTTTTGTGATCTCTTGGACATGCTCACTAAAAGTGCAGTCTTTACTCATCCGTGATCCCAGATCTTTCAGGGTGTCCTTATCTTCGATGGTGTTTTCACCTGCAGTGTAGGTGTTTTCCTGCAGGATTTTGTCGTTTCCGTACCGAATGAGTTCAAACTTTTCACTATTAAATGTCATGTTTGATGATGCCCAAGTATAAATTTTTTCTAAATCACTTTGTAAATTCTTTCACATCTTCTGTCCGGATGGCCTTGGAGATCCTAGTGTCGTCTGCAAATGATGTGACCCTTGAGTGGGTCACATCGACGTTCTTGCCCTTGCTGATGTCTTCTAGTAGGGCCTCATGGTGGGTAAGTAGCTGCGACAGACTGGATCGGCCCTTTCTAAACCCATGGTGCCCCTCGTTGAAAGCGTCGAGATTCTCCATGTGTTCAGTTATTCGCTTTCTAACGACCCGCTCGATTATCTTTGTTATGTGCTAGGTTAGCACTACGGGCCGATAGTTTTTGGCCAATCCTTTGCTACCCCCTTCATGGATTGGTTTCACTACCCCTTCCTTCAGGGGTGTGGGAACTGTACCGTTAGCTCGGGACTTGGCAGCGATTAGGTGCAGTGGTAGCGCAACAATTATGATTAGCATTGGTCTTGTATGTAATAAAACTTCTCATTTGTAATAAAAAAGGAAACTGTGATGGAATACTTTATTTTCCTTAAAGGTCAATGACAGAAGCTGGTAAACTCGTAGAACAGTACAGTATAACCTTTAAAAACAATCAACCACTTCCCAGTTTTAGGATACAAGGAAGTTGGAGCCGTAAACATCGATATACTGTATAACAAAAATGCAACCATAATGCAGGTTTCTGATGGATAGAACATATGATAAATTTGGTTTAATGTGTTTATAAATGTACCACAACCGTAGTTTAGATGTTAATTCTGCTTAATATCGATTTCTACAACGCCAACTTACTTATAGCCTGAAACTCGCAAGTGGTCATTTCAATAACTAAGTTGCTGTATTTCATGTACAGTATTTCTAACTTGGCTTAAAACACTCTTACATAGCCTACATACACAATATATAATAATAAAAATAAATTAATCTGAGCAATCTAACACAGCAGACCACAACTTGATCTAATATACTATTCATATTTGTTTTCACCAACCCACCAAGTAATTTACAAATAAACCTAACTAATATATTTTAATTAACCATATACTGTATTTAGTATTAGTATTATGCTTTGTTAACCCTTTCTGCTTAACCTCTTCAGGATTAGGACAGATTTTAACAATTTATTTTGGCTATCATTGGAATGAATGGAGAATGCTAGTGCATAGATAAGTGTAAACGCGGTCGTTTGGGAGAGGGGATCAGGAGCCAGTTGGACTAGATAATAGTCCGTCAGGCGCCTGGCCCGGGGAGCCGGTATGTATGAAGGGTACGCCTGGATGCATGGGCTTCACTGCATGTCTGCTTGCGGAAATCGGAGCCTCTCCGGGATATCTGGAACCTGGGAATCTTGCTGGAGACTCCAAATGGGCCTATGTCTCTGGGTTTTTCTCCTGGGCGACCTAGATGAGTGAATTTGTGTTTATTTTTTACTTTATATATATATAAATCTCCCCCCCCCCCACAATTTTATTCAGCTTAGGAAAGTCCTAGGAATCTCAAATATGCCTCTGATTCCCACAGGTCCTTTCTAAATTGAATAAAATACTTTAATAATAGCCAAAATAAACTTCTAAAACGCATCAAAATTCTTAAGGGGTTAATTCAATTTATTGCCCTGTAATTATAATCTTGTGTATCTAAAAAAAATTATGTAATACAATATATGTGTAGGCCTACAGTATTACAACCGTTGTCTACAACTTCAACTTTCTTATAGAACGAAACACGCAATTCAGTAAAAGTGCACCTATTATGGACATGGAATTTGATTACATTTCAAAGAATGTAAATGACATATTAACCTCTACTGTATCGGCGATGTCTTTTAATTATATTCTAGCTATATTTAGACAATTATATGAAGTTGAGAAGCTGTGGTAGTAAAAATGGTTAAGTGTGATGGTTCGCAACCTGTTAATTACTGGGGGCCCTATTTAACCTAAATAAAATCATTAATAGTTACCAGCATATAATGGAAAGGACGTCACCGGTATTGAACGAGCTAATATTCGAGCAATGCGGAATGTCCAATAATGTTTCACAGGTACGTATGCAATGTGTCCTGCCAACTGTTTTGATTACGTCAAGAGTAGTATATACAGGGTGTCCCAGGAGGAAAGGGCATAACTTTGGGAAATGATAAAACAAAGCATTCTAAGCCTAAAATGTTTTCTATAAGAAATATTCCAAATCTCAACCAGTAAACAGATATTGCATGTTGAAAATGGCATTTTCTTCACTATTTCCCCATAAGGGTGGCCTAGCTGTCTTAGTACCTACCACACCTCCATCTAACTGCAATTATTTTACCATGTTATTATATAGATATTATAATTCTGTAAGTTGCAAAATTATTATAGATATAATAGCTCACTTTGGACCAGTTGGAAACTATCTGACATGGAAGAGTCCATTACAGTGAGGCGGGGGACGACACTACATAAAACCTTCAATATCTTTTCAACGGTTGAGATTTGGACTTTTTGTTATGGAACATTTTAGGCTTAGAATACCTTGTTTTATCATTACCCAAAGTTATGCCCTTTCCTCCTGGGACACCCTGTATATGAGAGCTTGAAAATCAGGTCCCGAGCTATCCGAGAATGACCAATAACAATGGAAATGTTTCAATAGATTATTTAGCTACCACAGAGAGGGGAAATTAAGGACACCCGGAGCAATTGATACCAGTCTATAAAACATTCACTAATTAATATATACTGTATACACACACTCATTAAGCATGTCATTAAGGTAAACAAAAACTAATTGAGCGTTTGTAACTGAGTATTGCACTACAGTAAAGAAAACCTATGTGGCGATTTTGTTTTGTTTTTCATTTCATGTTGTTGTTTTGCTAAATCATCAATACGTTAGTCCCAAACATGCGCATTGTGTGGATCACCTATTCTTTAAAATTATATAGTATAATACCTCTTCTCTTCTGTCTCCCCCCCTCCCCCTTTACTAATCCCCTACCCTACCCACTTCATATATAATTATAAATTATATTTGTAAATTGGTTTCATGTGCCCCCCCGCATATCCTCAATTACCCCTCTATATGGTAGGATTAGTCCCTTACACATTCATTGGTTCGCATACTAAAAATAAAGAAACTCCTCTGTCTATAATCTAGGCCTTTCATTACAACATGGTAATAGAAAACAGTGCACAACGAACTACTCTACAACAGTGTCAATATTGGAAGTGCTGAACAGGGTCACAGGCTCATAACAACAGTACTCTCACGCTAAAGTCGCTTGACAAATTCGGTTTTCAAATTAGGAAGGAGAGGTAGAACAAGAAAGACGTGACATCCCGGGAGGATCGTATGCTTTCATTAGTTTATTCAAGTACAGTACATTGGAGTTTGTAATTGATGGTTAATGATAAGAACGGAGTGTTACTTATCAGGCGGTACAAACTGATATCACATAATAATGGACTCTGCTATCGCTTAGCACCCTGGAGACGGGGCGCGACATTTGTGGAGTGTACTGCTGATGAGCCTGTGAGACCCTTTGGGGGGCTTGGCGCGGTCAGGAACAAAATATATCGGAGTCTTTTATTGGGGGAATACCGTCACTTTATCGCCTTCATAAACATAGTGGAAGAAAAATAAATCAATCAAATCAAACTGAAAAAAAAAAAAAAAAAATTGGCCCCATTGTGAGAAGATAGGCCCACGATCGCTACTGTCCAGCAGTTGAAAGCACTCTACCAATAGACGACTCGGAACAAGATGGGGCTATCCAACTAGGCATTACGTCAGCTGATTGGAGTACTTGTGACTTTATGAAACAATTTGGGACTTTATGAAACAACTGGAGACTTTATGAAACAACTAGAGACTTTGAGACAATTTGAGACTTTAAACTTGAAACAATTTGAGACTTAATGAAACAACTTGAGACTGAGACAATTTGAGACTTTAAACTTGAAACAATTTGAGACTTAATGAAACAACTCTTGCTATGTACACTATGCTCCACAACCAACTTTTGTACAATATATAGGCTACAACAATTCATTTAACACACACGGTATAGTCTCACACAGGCTATCTTTCTTATATTTCTGCATTTATTTTTGCATTTATCTTGTGTCGTCCCAGCTTTGGTTTGTTTATTTTGCAAGTTTTACAATTTAATTTCTACAAACATCAATAGAGGAGACTTCTGTATTCCCGAGATAATTATTACAAACTGAATAAAAATTAAAATAGTTAAAATAAAAAAAAGAGGAAAAGTGGGGAATGGGCCTAAGTAAATACAAGTACAAA